>DWHO01001076.1:0-16665 GCA_018247575.1 Eurytides lysithous rurik
AAATAAATTAATTGCTCGCATGCTTAGATTGGTAAAATAGGTCATAAAATGCAAAGGAGGATATTTTGATAAAAATCTATATAAACTCTCTTTGTGTTGTTTGTTTAGAACATTGTATTCGTCTCAAGACTTCATGTGTTTTTCAATTCTAAATCTTTTGTGTAACATGAAAATAAGACCTGTTTTTCAGATAGTTTTAAATATGTTGACTTTAATTGTTTTCTTAAATTTTTATATTGGTCTCCAATTTTTGACCGGTGGTATACATTATAAATATAACTTTAATATAGGTATAGGCCCGCGCTTTACAAAACGGAGGTCGTGAGTTCAAATCCCGCGGAGGGCAATGACTTTGTGTTGTTGTGATTAGGGCATTACGGGCTGATCACTCGCCTGAAAAGTAAGATGATCCATGCATCGGATGGGCTTGTAAAAAGTCGGTCCCGGCTTCTTGTTGACGCCGTCTAGCGGTGACTTGAAGAAGTTGGTTTAATGTCACCGCCTCTACGCTTTATCTCTTTCCGGTCGTGTCGGTTATCCGTCCGAGTGAGTGCACTTGTGTCTGCGCAAACGCTTGTGCATTATAATATATCCTGGCTGGTCTCTTGTATATCGGCTGCCGTGGCCGGAATCGGTCGGGAGGACATTATTATTAATAATTAATATAATTAATAATTAATATAATTTAAAAAAAATAATGAGAGATGTGCTCACACACATTTTTACTATAGTTGTTTTAATTAAAGAGACTCTTTTTATTGCTTATCGTAGCTACTCTGAAGATTGACAGGTGGCAGGTACGTCGGCCAGTTTAGTTCAGTTTAGTTTGCGAAAAAGAAACAAATTATTTTTCAATTCTCGATTGAAGATCCAAACTCATCGGCTTAGCTACCTTCGCCCGTGTATATAGTTAATTTACTATCAATTATGTTGTGTATCCTATTTATTTAAACACTACCAGCAAACGCGCTATGCGCTCCTATTATTATTATTTTGTATAATAACGTAACGCACAGTTTTAATTAGTAATGTATCGATTATAGTTGACTCATAGACAGTTTTAAGCCATCACGCCCCTATGAATACAAGCTTCATGACAACGCCATAACATTGTTGAGAATACTTCCCTATTTATTTGAATTGACACTAATTATGATAGCAAGAAATTTGTTCTAAAATAAAATGTTTAATACGATTTATAAATAACCAAAAAAAATCCTTGTAAGTATTACGGGTTCTTCATAAGCCGACACCATTTTTCACTGTTTCTTGAGAAACGCTATCCCATTCTTCAGTGATTGCGACTTGAACCTTGGATCTTGATGATGGCACAGGCATGGCCTAAACTTTATTTTGCCTTTATTATTTCCTTTTAGGTCAGGGTGAGTCAGGGTCTTATGTTAAGACACCTAATGGTAACACCTTGCATTTCTCAGGACCTACAGACTCCAGCACTAACGGTGTCGCTTTATGGTTACCCCATCACACTACTGTGTGCTACGAATCAATTCAGTCAGTGATAGATTAATAACTCTTAGACTGTTATCCACCCAGGGCTGTGTGTTTAACACAGCCCTGGGTGGATAACGGTAATGATCGATGACTGGAATGTAAAAGTGAGCAACACTACGCAGAATGACCAAATTAGTCGCCGTGACAAAAAATTTAGCTCCATTCCAAGCAAACGAAGCTTAAAATATGGGTTCTTGATAAAAACAGGATTCAGTTTCAAGACTTAGAAGCAGTAGCAAAAAGATATCGTAAATAATGCAAAAACTTTAAAAAAATCAATATAAGGTTTTTACTGTTCTTTTGCGCCTATTACGGCGGTATACAATATCGGCTTCAATTATGGATGTATTTGATATTTTCGTATTTAAACTCAATAAAAGAAGTTCAATGCTATAATATTTTGGACAAATTCTATCTTGCATTATTTTAATTGAACTAAGGGGCACTAGAAAGTTTACTATAGGGCGAATGCACTAAAATGCACAATGTAGTAGCCGTTGTGTTAACGCTCTCCTACTTTTGTACTGCGATTTCTAAAGTGAAATCCTTCATAACTAAGTAGGGATATCATTCAGATGTTTTCGTGTTTTTCTAGTATTATTGTCGCATTCTTTTCATTCGCACTAAAATATTATAAAAAGACACATCAATATTAAGAAGTAAAACCGTGGCGATAGATGCTTAATATTGACATTAGATTCTAGTACCGTAGTAATGGATAATATGGAGGGTTAAGATATTTCACTTATTATAATCAAACTGACTGCCTTATAAGTGAACGTTGAATCATCTTTTACTCTTCGTTTATTGTGTAAACTTAAAATCAGTATCCGTTGTAAGTAAAATCCAGTAAAACCTAAATATTTATAAAAATCCTCAGTACCCATCATATAGTTTTTGTATTGGGTGTCAAAATGGTGATAGACCGTACGATCTCACTCAACATGACAGGTGCCTTAATCTTAGAGAAGGTAGATGATTTCATAATTTCACAAATGAAAAGGAAGTCAGGAGATTATCGGTATTTCTAAATGTGTAATGGCCTAATTATAGTAAATACGGAAAGACCGCAATATTTCTCGGAGCACAAAGACGAAGCTGGTCCTGTGTTTTCTATCTTGTGTTTTCTATCTTTAGCTACAACACGGAAACGTGGACTATTAAAAAGGCTGATTGTGGTCGTACTGGCCTATTCGAAATGTGTTGCTGGAGAAAGATGTTGCAAATGCCCCTGAGTTCTTTCTGAACTAATTAGTCAATGATCCCGAAACACCTCCGAGAAACTTATGGTTATAGCTAAAGTGGATCTGATCATAGCTTGACTACATGGTCAGATCAAATTCGTTTGTTGTTGAATACCAAGCCACATAACGCTTTTCACTTCGCCTAGGATAAGTACAGATGGAGAAATATCGTTAAGGAGAAACTGAATTCTCGTATCATCCGGTTCACGACCTTTTATTTTTGAAAAGTTAACGTTTGTCTACATTATTTAGAAAGCAAAACATGGCCTTTAATAATTCAAAGAGAAAATTATAATATGGGATAGATTTTTTTTTAAATACATTCAACTTCGTGCAGGACGTGACGCTGGAGCCGACGTCTTTGTTCACGTGTGTATATTATGCTACTCATCTAGAGATACTATATGAAAAGGTCTATTTCTATCTCCAGTAAATGCCCAGTCAGAACACGGTAAGACTGACACATTAAACTCACTGACTGATTGACTGAGTGGTAAAATGATTGGTAATGTAGAGGTACTCTACTCCAGGAGAACTCTGCAAAACACTACGACTTTTCCACGGTACTGGAGTTCTGAAAGTGGATTCGGGATCGGGGCGCTTTTAGGTTTTTCGTGTACACGTGTTTAAACAAGGTGAGGAATTAAGAGTTGTTTGGGTAGCCAGCGCTCGTGGAACTACGGAAGTGTGTGTACCACTTCCTTTACAAAAAACTAAAATTGAAAACTATTAGTAACAATAAATGCAAAACTAAGTAAGAGTTAATATTGTATCGAATTTACGTACAAAATTTCTAAATACAGCAAATAAAATAGAGCTAGTATGTAATATGATGCTTTGTTTTAAACTTTGCTTGTGATTGTAAATTATCGCAAAGGTAGTTTAAGTTAGAGTGAGGTAAGGTAAATTATTATTACAGTATTTTCTTTTATATGTTATATCTCATCTTTTTCTTTCTTTTATATGTAATCGTCACTTTATTTCTTAAAAAATAAATATCTTAAAACAATGAATTGTTTTCAAACTACTGTGTTATCTATAGCCTGATAGGTTGTTTATGCATAATAAAAATGATTTCTCTTCCGAGAACATATTTGAAGCTAGGCGTAACAATTTTAGTCAACATTTGAACTGGAATAATCAGGTTAATTTCTGAATTTAATGAAATCTTAAGTTAACTGTTAATGGATCGAGAAATTTAGAACTGTTTTTTTTAGTTTTGCCGCTTGTATTTATTGATGTATATGACTAATGTGATTTCGAATCCTGCTACAAGCGGTTAGGTTGAATAATTTGTAATTAACAGTTCATAGCGCCGTCTTACTACAAGCTCAACGGTAAAGCAACACATCGTGAGGAAGTCTGCATATAGAAAAACGCCACAAACCATACTATGGTCGCGATGCAGTCTATACCTATATAACACAATTTTCACAGGTTATAAATGTATCTAATATAAATTTTGTCAAAATAATAGCTAATACTATGTTACATAAATAATAAAACACAACAAGTAATAAACGTAAAAAGTACACAGTGCTTAAATTTAAACATATCTTAGCATAAATTGTTAAAAACTGTAATAAACATATAATATAACAAAAAATAGCAGAACTAGAAAAAAATTACAAAAATAAAGCATTCACTAACAATTTAATCAGTCGCTTCTGTTTTGGAGCAATATGTTGTCGAAGTAGAAAGCTTCTTTACGTTGTGCCAGCCGCACATTTTGCAGGTTTCGTCGACAACGAACCATTCTATTCAACACGGTTTCATCGTCTCGAAACCCGAATTATGTGCGGATTCTTCTTTAAGCTCTGCTCACGTTTTTTCGTTCTTCTTTCTTGTAGTTAACATAAAGTACGCGTTGCTTAACATAATACATCTAACAAAGTTGAAGGTTGTTGAAGTATATGTTGTCGTGTCATTCGAACGTCTGGAAGCTGTGAAAGAAAAATTTTACGTTAATGTAATATTTGAATGTATGCAGTTTTTGATAATACTTAAAAGATTTATTGAAATCAAATATACAATAATAAAAGTGCATACTTAGTTTACAGGTTCTTACTCTCTTTGTGAGAAAGAAATGAGAAAAAAGTAATATGATTGGAAGTTATGACATAGTTTGAAAATATGACGAAAGTACCGCTTCGGTTACATAACGTAATTGTTTAAGGTACAAGCCTAGCACATAACGCGCACGCTCACACGCAACATATTCTTATTCAGCAACAGATGACCAATTGTTCGTTCTCCCATAACGGCAGTCGCTGAAAGTTTTCCCATTTATTCAGCGCCCATACGTCAAGTGGATGTTGGGGGGAGGTTGGAGGGGAGGCTGGTAAGAGGGAGAAGCGGGCCGACGCGTTCCGGCGCGATAAGGCGGGCGGGCCCATTGTGACGGCGTCGGCGCACGTTTCCTTCACAGCCGTCGAGCCTACCGCATTGTTCCCTCCCGTAATGAACAAACTTATTCCCGAGGCTAATGCTACAAACCGCTCGCCGAATTTACTCCCGGCGTTATCTAGTACTGTCGCGCCGACATTCCGCGACTCGCGGGGTACTCATAATAGTCCGACCCACAGGCCCAGTTCTGTTTGAATAGTGTTAAGAGACTATTGGCTCTGTATCCACATTAGCCCGCGCCGAAGGGTTGTTTGAGAAGGGACCGAATTCTATTAAGGGGCTGTGATGCGAATCTAAGATAATTTAGAGTCACGCTTGTTTAAACATGCGTCACGTAGAGGAGATAATTATCACGGCTTAGATGTGTGTTGACATATTAAACAATCGGACGCCACCAAAGTGTTCGACGCATTAAAAAATAAAGTGACATACTTTATCGATGTTAATTATTGCGATCTGTACTGTCAAGTGTATTCGGATAATTACAAAAAAAAATAATGCGCTTTATAAACAAGGCTCATTAAGTGGCAGAAATGGCTAATTAAATAACCAGCAGTAGAGTTAATGAGAATATTGGGCTAATTAATAATAATTATAGCTGTCTAATTGTTCGGATCCAACCTTTGATTCGCTTACACTTGTAAACAAATCTATTATACTGAAAACAGCTCCTGTTTATTTACTAAAAACAATTTTTGAACATTTCACTGAACCCAATATGAGCCATATAATTAAGCAAGATGATCACATATTACAAAAAAGAGCACCAATTCAATTCATCTTTCATGATAATCGATTTTAGATATAATTGCCTTGTAAGCAGTCAAATTCTACGAAATTTCCTACTTTGCCCCGTTTTAATAGTCGAGTTCCCGCTGTGAAATCTCTTAGCCGTCTCTATATTACGCATTCAACGTGGCGCCAAAATTTTCTATTCATTCCGAATACATTCAAAAATCTCCCATAATAATAGCGCTCCTTATTCAATAGCGGAAAAAATTCACGAGGAGCCGGCAATAACTGCGGAGAGGAGGGGAAATCGTATTTCGATCGAAAAGAGGGCAAATCTTTTATGTAATATCAGATTGTCATCGTGATTATTACAGGCAAATAGAATACAGCGGATCGGTAAGTAGGTTATCTGGCTGCTTCCTTTGGCTGAAATCACTTTATTGGATGTTGCGACGTACAATCTATTTATATATTTTATGCTTGGTCGCCTTTAAAATATGCTTACCTCTTGTGTATCCGGTGCGGTGGGCGTTTTTATTTTATTACGTCATTCTTTTTATTTTTATACAGGATTTGTGAAATTTTTTATTGGCATAAAGGGTACGTATTAGTTACAATTTAATAAATAGTTATAATATATAATAGTCCAAAAGTATAACATAATTACGAAATAAGTTAGTTTAATCTCTGATTATCTTCTGCTTTTGCAGAAGATAATAATAAAAAAAAATTGTTTGTAAAATGAATGATAAAACCAATCTTCATGGAAAAATTGGGGGCTACCTCAGTGCTGGTAGTAGACATTTTGGTTGAAGTACTAACGCCATTGGTATAATAACTGTATTGTATAATAGCTGAAGTGTCGAAGGTACTGATCACCCTAACGATCTAACCTTCTTTGGAAGATAGCGTTCCTAGATGACACTTTCACTTCTTTGAGTCCTTGGGGATATAGTCCCGAATAGTAAAGCTTCATCGGAGTATCGAATACATGTGAAAGCTGGTTTCCACGAAACGAATACACACCCACACTAATGGTTTCGTTAAAAACATTATACGATTAATATAGATCCATTATTTTATGACCTTAAAAAATCTTAGAACAATAATATTACAAAACCTTATAGCCTAAAATCTTTTTATAAAAAGACACACTCACAAATTTATCTAAACAATTTTCTATTACATTTTTCTCCATATCAAGCGAAAGGATATGAATCAAAACTTTTGTCGCGCGTAGGGCGACGCCAATTTGCGAGAAATGCCTTCCCGGTGAGTCGAATTACTCCCAAACAAATGCCTATCGGCAGGGTTGTTATCTAAAGTTTATGAAAAAAGAGAAAGTTTTATCACGGACAAAAAGAAAATGAACTTGCTATCATATTCTCGTTACTTACTGCTACTAAAATTGCGTTCGCTTTGAATCTACTAAATGCCAATTAAGAGAAGCGGGATGCACGTAGCTGAGCATTGATTGAGGCGGCATTGCGACTTGTTGCAGTCAGCTCGGGACGGGAGCAGGTGCGCGGAAAAATCGCAGATTATTAGCGAAGTTGCTGCCGGCGCATAGACGATGTATTCATATTTAAATGTCACCTCACGCCTGCTGAGCGGTGAGTCAACTCATGTGTGTTATAGAGACGACGGTTACCTTTGCCTCGTGCAATAATACACGCTGAAGTAATCTTTGGATTAGCGTCTTTTAATTTGCATCGCATGCAGATTACGCTTCGTATGTTTATTCCGTTCGTCTGTAGTTATACTCTTGAATTTATTCATATTCTTATATTTTTCATATCAATATTCTCGTCAGTTAGAAGTAACTTAATAACTCAGTATAAAACAGTTTTTCTTGTATTATTTTTTTATTGTTTTTTTTTATTATGTACTTTTTGAACACTTTATAGCGTTCATTGCCAGTTATATTACTACCGTCAAGCAATAAAGTGTGTGCATTACTTTGTTCTGGTTTGGAGGATAATGTGCCATGCCAGGGCCTATCTTAGTGATAAGCGTAGCGCAGTGCAAAGTAATTTTGAACTGGTATAGATATAAAACACTGTGAGGCAGTGTTGTTACAGACAAGCTTTTAGTTTACAACAGAAGTACGCACGCTTGTTTCTTTATTTCCCAAAAAACATCATAATGATAAACCAGGCCATCTTTTCACTAAGTTTTTTGTCCTTTTTTACACGATTACAGAAATAATGAATTTAAATTCTTGTTAACATTTCAATTATAAACAATGTCGTGTCTGAAATACCCAAAATCAGTAACTGTTATTATTGTCAATTAGTTTTATCGAACAAAGTTTGCGTTACGAACTATTTATTTTTTATGCATGAGATCCCATCGAATTTAAATTCAGCAACAAATAAAAGGGGTGTCGCTTCACGAAACTACACTTACGTAGCGAAATCATCCCGCTGCAATATAAGTGTCATATTTGAATCGGGTTGCTAAAAGCGGCAGGTGGAGTGTTATAGAGATGAATAATAGTTTAAGGTCGATTTTAAACAGCTGCGAGGCGAAGCTGCTTATTTATTTAAGAATAAGAAGTTATAACTAAGAATAAGTTCCTTTATAGACTATTATTTGTTATAAAAAAGAGCAAAAATGATACCTACTGATTAGTGACTTAATCTGTTGAAAATTTTACAATTAAATCATATGGGAATCCTCAAATCCATACACAAGAATAATCTTAGAAAAAGTAACGTACTGTAACCAACAAGAAGAATATAGCTTAATATATTTTGTTTTCACTATATTGTGTTTGTTACATGTTTCAGAATATTCGAACTTCCCACGATACTTACTTTTTAATGTGAGTCTGTATTTCGGAAACTTAAGCAGTTCGTAACTAGTAATCCAATCCAAAACATACGTCTCGACTAATCCAGTGACAAAAGGACATGATAAAAATAAGTACTCTTCGTAAGCGAAACACGTTTTTATTGGTAACGGTATCATGTCAATTAATTCATGCAGTAAACATTGTCGTATCATAATTCTGTAACTAAGGATATTTGTAATTTATCTATTTTTTTAATTTTGGTTCTACTTTGATTTATAATGAACAATTTCTAAATCTTATAAGTCCGTGCTTGCAGTCCTTGAGGAAGCTATCGCCGTCACAAAATACAGTTGTGTTGAGAAAGTTGCTCTTTTAAAATGATGTTACATTGTTTTATGTTATAATATAATAGTATCTTGCTTACAAATGCATTCACTTCTTTCCACATATTTTGGTTTGCCATAAACTCTAGAATTCTATAATAGGCTTTATTTTGGTTGTACAAAGTTGAAGAAAAGATGATATGTTACTTTACTGCACTGAAAAGAGGACGTTACTTTGATTGTTTTGTTATAATAACTTAGATTTAAAAATTTGTGAGTGAAGAACGAAGTATATATTGAGCTATTCCGTTACTGTATTAGGTGTCTTGTTTAGAACAAGACGCTCAGTATAGTATAAATTCGTGTAGCAAGCCGAAAGGAATAATGCGCTTCATCCTTTTATAATAGAAACGGGTTACAAAAATTACATATATTAACGGTTTCTCTCTTAAATATCGTCAACCACAACATAAAGGGATAAAAATGTTCGCTGTAATTTTGCGGAAGGTGAACGTCTCAATCCCGCGCCGCTCCGGGAAGCCAAACGAAATTTATGATACGAAAATTAAACTTAAATTGGATGTTGGCGAGTTATTTTTAAAGCGTTTGCATTTAGCGATTAATTGCGTCGTGATAAATTTCATGGTAATTCGATCGAGGGGGCCAAATCTCGTTTTCGCTTCGGATTACGTTCGTCGGGAACGTTCTCGCGTTTTGACTTAAACACTTACTTTAATATAAATGTGTTTTGTAAATATATCAACTATATTTCATGCGTTTTTTCTTCTTCATCTTTATTCTATTTTTATATCATAATACTTATCTTTTTTTTTCTACTTAATGCTCCTCACTAGACCGAAATTTATATACTTAAGTTGATCGAATCGAAAATAGCAAGAAACTGGGATTTGTTATGTGCTAGTGCTTACACTGGGTATTACAACCAGTGTATCTTGTTACACTGGTTGTAATACCTAGTGTAAGCACTAGGTCGCATAAACCTTTGATTATTTTAAACTCTATGATTTATTTCATGTATTTGTACATCATACTTGTAATTGTGAATTAAAATTAACATAATCTAAGCGTCTGAAGTGTTTTAACTAATTGTTCTTAGATTTAGTTCTTTTCTAGCTCAAATGTCATTAGAACTATTCAGTGGGCTCAAAGAGGTTATTTGCGCACGTATGCTAATTAGTTATAAAGTTAATTTATGAAAGGACTGTAAATAATGTATGTTGTAAACTGAAAGATTATTAAAAACCAAGTTTATTATTGGCCGTCCTAGATACATAAATAGAGCGGAATGGCTTCGACGTTCAATAGCGACTTTATCTCAGTTGTCAGCTCACAAAGGGTTGATATAACAGCATTTATTTCTTATTTAAAACAGGAAACTCGATCGGAGGGCTTTATTATTGGAAAAGCTTTCAACAGACTGAAACAATTGACTTTTTGTATTTCCTGATAAAGAGGTTGTTCAAAACTAATGTCACATATATTTATAGCGTTTTTGCGGTTAGCACTTAGGACACTATTAATAATAAATACATGAATATTTTCTCCATTAACAAATTTGTTTAATGTTTAATTAAGAAATTTTTCAGTAGAAAATAATTCTACTATGAATTTCTAGGTATACAGATTCTTATTTTCTGATACAAAAAAGTTTTATACATGTGCATTTGCATAATCTGATTATTAAACCTGTGTGCGGTTTCTATACGAACACTATGTTGTTATTTTGAGCGATCTCATCGATGGCTGGATATTGTAATTTCCCTGAAGCAGTCCTATGCTTTGACTATCTTTGGCTATTGGAATTCATAATTATTTCTGTTTACGTAGGCGCGTTTTGCTTTAAGGCTAGACTAAACATAGAGTTGAACGGTTTTAGAAATCGTAAAAAAAATTGTTAAGTTGTTGATTGTACAATATAATATGTACGAGTATATAGGGATGTACCAAATTTGATAATCATGACATGTTGTAAAATAACAAGATAGTTAAGATATTTTTTTTTTGAGAAATATTTTTAGTTATTTGAATTGATGCTACCACTAATAATATACACTCAATTATGAGTTAATGATTTTCTCATGTGACAGTCACTATCTATATATATAAAAATGAATGTTTGTCTGTATGTCATCGATGAACTCAAAAACTAATGGACCGATTATTATGAAAATTACCACACCGTAATTAAACACCGCATATTTATTTTACCAGTTGAAATATGTTCATAAGTATATAAAATTTATTTAGAATTTTAAAATAAATGAAATATTGCTTGGCTTGATTTAGATTTCGGTTTTTGTATTTTCCGTACACTATTGTAAAACTAACAAAAGTTTCGGAACCGTGAAATTTAGACGCCTTTTAAATAGAATAAAGAAGCAAACACTATTGAGATTACTTTTATCTCATATGTTGACGTTTCACGCTTTTATCTTCCTTTTTTCGAAAAGAACCCTCTAACACCTATTTAAATACGCAAACAATAGAATCGGTGACTCAAATAAAAATACAATAAAGCGAATGGGAAAATGGTTAAAAATTATTTTTTTGAAGCGACGATTGACCCACATCCACACCAGAACATAGCTATAATTGAAATAAAGAATAACATCGAATGGCTCTGACAATTATGTTCAAATCAACCGACTAATTCATTAAAGTATACTTCCATAGTTATTCGAATTTCTATAAATCAAAAATAACAAAAAGCATAATGGCATGGCCAAGTTTCCCTTAAACGAAATAGTACCTTCGAAACAACGCCTACAAATCTTCTCGTGCAAACGAGTAACCGGATCAAGGAAGATGACGCGCCATATTGTAAGTATCGAAGGAAAGCCGACACGAAGGCGACACCTGGCGGCGAAGACAGGTTACCACCACCCCAGTTCCGCCTACACCACCTTCTTTGTTGATGTTACGGTGGGCGCATTAAGCACTTTACGCGTTGTGTATTGGCTTTTACAGAAGGGCCGCAACAATAAAACTGGGATAGTGAACCGTGAGAGCAAGCAGAAAAACGATACGACTTCTAGTTTAACTAGTTTTATGATGTCAGTTTGCGTAAAGGATAGCGTACGCTCTCGTAGATCGTTTTGTATTGAACGTTTACGCACTTTATATTGATACGTTTGAAGAAATACTCTTGCGGTAGTGGTTGAGCAGTTAGTTAACTTAAAAACAATATTTATGACTATTTATTTACTTTACATAAAAGTCTTAAAATATGCGAGTAGCTCGTATTTGAAGTTATGCAATAGAACTTCAACGTTTATAAACAAAACCTAGTTGAAAGTTAGAAGTTTGTCATTGTAGATGAATTGAATAAATTTTGTGTACATAATTAAGACTGATAATAAATAAATACAACTTAAAACATTTCATAAAATTTAAAAAATAATTTGAAGTTCCCAAACGTTAAATTGTGTCCTTGTCCTAAGTTCGAGTAATAAAATAAATAAATTGTTAGATTTAAAATTTTTAAAACCTGAATTATTTTAAATTAAGCTATTGAATTTTGTTTTAGGTTTTAAAGAGAGATGAGGAAGCGATTAAATTTTATCTTGATTGCTAGTCGATATTCAAAGCTTGTAAGTGTTGGGGCGATGGGGGTGTAGAGGGGGCGCAATAAAGGTGTACTGTAGCCTCAGGATAACTATAATGAGAAAGCTCAACCGTTACAGATAAGGGCTTATATTTCTCAGAACCGATGCGGTAAGCGTCGCCTGTAATTGTGTCCGGACTCGGAACGCAAATAGTAATAGACTTGTATACTATAGCGCAACAGACGATTGAGAGACATAGCTATTGTTAAACGTCGTTATTCTAATTGAAAAGGAAACGCCGGAATTAGAGGGTGTCATTCAAGGGGCCATTTGCAAGGGACGTTAGCAGCTTGTTTATAGTCCTAGATAAAAGTTTACTCCAAGTCGCCGGTGTCTGACCGCCAATGCGGAACAACTGACGAACTTGGGCCCACTTTAATTAGTATTTGCAACACTTAATAAGTTACAAGTTGCTAAGAAGCCAAACTGAAGGGATGCTCCTTTAAATGAAGTTTAATTGAATACTTCAATTTTTAACAAAAGTTAACGAAAAGTATTTCGCAATTTGTTTCGTTAAGTACAAGTATTTATAAGTTATTTAATCTTTTGATATATTTCAGAAGTAATAAAAAAAAGTAATCGAAAACGCTCCAATTTTTTAATGTAACAACTTTATAATCTTCTAATTAATATTTCATTTTGTAAACAAAATAGACGCGCGTGAATAGAATTTTGTATAACAGTATACTAAAATAATCTGATATTATTACAGATATGAAAGTTGAAAAGAAAATACGTTGCGAGTATATTAAGTTCAGGACCGACTACAACCTATTCGGGATTTCCCTGTAAAGCCGTTCTCAATAGATGGCGTCGAGTAATAAGCTCAGCGATGGGCTATTACGAGGCTACGGTGGAAATTCGTATCGTAGAGCTGCCTACGGGGTATCCGTTGCGCGCAACTTTTATGAAGCAGCCACTAGACTGGATCGTGCGAGCCAGTTACAATCACAATCGATTAGGTATAGTCCGAGCCCGTACGACTGCAAATTACAAAAATTGTTCGACGTGTCGCGTTGCACGCTGAATCCAACAATTTCAGGTGTAATACCGAACAAGACTATAAATATTAGCTATACTTATTTTCAAGTGATTAAGTAAAAATACATAATATGGAACTTTTACTATAATAAAAAATATATCGAGAATTGTTCAGACTGCTATAGGTTTATTATGTTAGTAAATATAACATTGCTATAGCAATCTGTTTAATGGAACCGAATGTTGAAATAAAAGAAAAAAAAAAACGTTTAAGAGAAATTGAAGTGATGGAGGTTCTAAATCAACAAGCGTTTTCTTCACTAGGATTAATGGCCGAGTGCTAATGGTATAATGTTATTTGTAACGAAGAAAGTGTTGGTTTGTAACGAAGGCTCTTCTTTCTAATCTTTACTCCTTTCATATTCATCGAAGGAGCACTTAAGTTCGTTATAAACACACTTATCCATTGTTACCAATCCTAATGCACATCTATGTATGTAGTGCGTGTTTTTGTAAAAGAATCTGAATTATAATGAACGGCATGACGTAACAATAAGAGAACAATTCGTGTTAGTTGTTTTAAATATCGTTAATTTGTGTTACGTAATGAAATTGCTCAACATTTACTGATTAATGCCATGACGAAAAAGATATCAGGTTTTCTTTGTTATCATGGTTTATTTTATTACAAACATTTTATTTAATAGTATAGTTTACTAAAAAGAATTAGCGGTTGCTTCAACAATATCGAGTACATATGGTGTTTTTAATCGTAACCATTTCGTTTGTTGATTAGACGCCTCAAAGGAATGCAAATTGGTCAGTGATAACATGCAAAATGCAGCTTCACACAGCGTAACTATTTCTATTAATCAAAATCAAACATTATTCAGTGACGGAGCTCATCAACGTGACGTAACGAGAAATTACAATGTGTTTTCCAACTGCAGTCCGCTTTCGATTGTCCGTTAAACCTTATTTCATTCATTCTCCTATTTGCAATTCATGGAACTGGCTCAAACTGAATTTGGAAATCCATTTGTTGCCATAAACATTTAGATTGTGTATACGTTATAAGGGAGATAAATAAAGTGTTATAAAAATAAGGTAAAAGTCAGCTACTTGCGATTTTAATCTTTTTACGTGTTTCTGTCTTATAATATAATAATATTCTGTTTAACCTTTAAACAAATGTGATGCTTGGCAGTTTACATCGTGATTGAATATTCAATAAAATTATAGCCATAAATGTTGTCAGTGCCCAGTCAACTTTAAATGAGACGGCGGAGATTGTTATAATATCGCTGTATTTAATTCAATAAGGCTTGCTTAGATTTTACGACGCGGCAAGAGAAAGCCAAGGCGTTAATCTCCTAGGCAAAATCAATTGCCAAAAATTATATTTTCGTTACGAGCCGTTCGATTCAAGACTCTGACAGAAAGGGTTTACGTCTGGATTTCGCGTGTTTCCAAAACATGGGACGAGAGTCATATCAAGGTAAATTATTTTCTCGTTTAGCATCATTTACGAAACTGCACATCTTGGCGCTGTCGTCTCAAGACGGTTAGGTGTTTTGTGCACTTCAAGTAAGGTCCATTTTGCAATGATTACGCTGGCAGCCGTGTTTTTATTGAGAAATTTATAGAGCACCGTTTAAGAACGTTACCGCGCGGGCCGTCGCTGTGAAGTCATCTCTCTGTCCCGTTATTGCTTGCTTGAAATTAATGTCTCGACCTCACAAGGTAGGATTTTCTACTTTGCGGGAGCGTTGATCCGATTTTATTACGTAAATATTTTACAAGGAAATGAAACAGGTAGGCATTTTAAAAATATGACAGTATGTGCTCGAGCAAGCTATTTTTTAATCGACCTCAAAAAAGGAGGAGGTTATCAATTCAACCGTATTTTTTTATGTGTGTTACATCATAACTTTCTACTGGGAGTATCAATTTTGATAAATCTTATTATATTTGTGTCCTATATAAATTTTAACGATATTTGACTAGTAGTTTTTGAGTTCTCCCTAATTATGCGTATTTTTGTTGTAAACGGTATATTACAAGGTTTCCTCAGAAGGTTAAGGTTTTCCCAGATGTTTCATTATGATTGCGCTTTGTATTGCGAACATGTGCTTAAAATTAAGTAGAATTTGAATGAAGTCGGAAAATACATTTTATAAAAAAATTAAATTATTATATTTCGCATCTAAAGGAAGAAAAGAAATACATGTGTCAATATTAGTTTGGAAATAGTGACAAGCAAATGAGGCGTGCGCCTGATGGAAAACGACACTCTTGTCCTCAATAAAACAGCGTTAAACAGTATTTTGAACTCTGATGACTCGTTTAGCACAGTTGCTAAGCTATTGACTTTGGCGTCGCAGTAAGTGGGTTCGATTCCCACGCGAGCCAAATATTTTTGTGAACTACAGATAATCGCTCCGCGTTTGGGTGTTTGTCCGTGTGAATTATATTTGTGTAAAACGCCCTTAGATATCTCTATCATCTGCATCTACAATAGATGTAGCGTCCTTTAAAAGATGATAAAAAAATTCGAATAAATATTAAATTGAGATTGAGATAATTATTTACCACGGTCACGCGTTTCTAAAATTAAAAAAATAAGGAATTTAACATTTCGTCTTGTTTTTTTTAAAAAATGTGTTCGCAACAAGTTACAGTACTTTTTTTCTTTTCATAGTTTCATTGTCACTCTTGGATGTGGTAAACAATAAAAATAAACAACTCCTTGTTTATTTCGTGCAGCTTGCCACTTCGTGTAGGTTTAGTTTAGGCGGTGTCAGATGGTAGCGCGTCCAATTTTCAGATTAGTTTGTTCAGCAAGCGAGCTGCCGTAGCGTTGCAAATATGTGACCAATAATAACATGCAAACCATGTCTATGATTTCAAACCGTACCTTAACGCTCATATCATGAAAAAAAATTTAAAAGAGCCTAAGATGAAAAAAATAAAACACCAAGTCTTATGAAAGAATAGGCCATTTTTTAAAATATATTATTTTAATATATAAATAATAATAGTTT
>DWHO01001077.1:0-16660 GCA_018247575.1 Eurytides lysithous rurik
ACTTTATACTCTTACTACTTTTCCGATAACTTAGAAAATTGTTTTCCCTCGCATTATGATTACTGCATTATTATAATTTCTATATTAGAAGAGAAACTTAAATTTACCCAAATTACTTTCATTTCAAATCTTACTTTTCTGCCACTGGCCAACGCTCTTCACTCTAAAGGGTTTCTGGAGAATACCAGCGCTGGTCACTCCCTTGGAGCGATCACCATCATGCCGAGCCGTGTTACGTTATATGACCGTGTCGCATTCATTTCAACGCAATTTTTAAATGATATTTTTTCAATTAAATAAGTGTATATTGTATTTGAATGTACCCAATATGTTATGCTTCTTATGTTGTACGTTGAGTTGTTTAAAAGGTACTTATTATTATATTGCGTTACAATATAATTATTGTGGCTAGGAAAAATTACACATCACTTTTTGTTACAACAATAGACAGCTCAAATAGTATAAATTGTAATGGTTATAAATATTTCAGCCATCATAAGAAGAGGCTAAATTATATATATTTTTTTAATATTTTTCATTTTATCTGTAAATGAAGTACAATACAGTTAAAGCCTCCATACACAGATTTAAAAAAAACTCAAATCTGGCAAGATGTTGACAGATTAAAAAGAAAAAAAAGTGTCATTTGTAATAAAATGAAATAATTCAAATAATACATCACGGGAAACCTTTTTATTATCGTTATTCCTGACAAAAATAATCGAAAACCATGTACAGAGTTTCGTGATCGTAACATTTCTTAAATGCATTTCCCTCGGTCGCATAAAAATGAATATGGACGGCATATCTGGTCATATTGAGGGGAATTTTCAATCGCTACAAGACCGCATAGCGAAACTATCGGACGATCATAACGTTATTGTTGCTAAATTCGAAACGCTGTCTGCCAATGTAGAAGAATTACGTACTCTCGTATCGCAGTATTCCGAAAAGGTGATCGCTGTCAATGACGGATCCGACCATAGGAAGGTCCGAAGTGACGTCGACACTTTGAAAAAGCGAATCGACGAGCTGTACGCGATCGCCAAAGATGGAAAGGAGGATGCGTCATGTCCTAGTGACGATGTGCGTGATATAGAGTCGTGTCATTCAGAGGTTTCCTGTTCTTCGAAGGTATAGATCAGATACTCCCACATTTTTTCGCCGCTACATTTCCGTCTCGTCGTATTCCCCAGACTCGTCCAAACATTTGACAATTAGATCTAATCACATCTCCGTCGAGTCTCCCGTGGACCCCGGAGCGTCCACCTGGACCACTTTGGGAATCACTGGTATAGATAGAAAATTTAAGGCCTTTGCCTGATTGTCAAGTGGTATCTTAGTGAATTAAAATAATGTTTTGTATAGTATCATACATAGTCAGGTGGTTCACGAGATTTGATTAGGCCTGTGAATGTCGTGGAGGTCAAGTTTTTTCACGGGCCCAACCCGTAGCGGTAATATAAATATATTGTAATTGTAGCTTTACACGATAAACCACACTGTCCAAATAACTACCGCGTGTGTAGGATTCACAATGTCTTGCCACGAAATTCAAATTTGCAAGCACAGTGCTTAATATTTTATGTTAAAGCGCGGCGAGCCTTAGATAGACTTATAGTTTTTTTTATTTCTATTTATGGAGGAGGATACAAAGGAGCAAGCGCCTCACCTGATGGTAAACTATCACCGCTGCCTGTGGACATTCGCGGCTTCAAAGAAATGGCGAATGCGTTGTCGGTGTTTAAGGTGGAAAAAAGAGGGGGTCTTTAAGATGGAAATTACCTACCATCTCCTTTGATGGTGGGTCATTGGCCACCTCAATCAGCGGACAAAATGCGGAAGCAGAATCACTTCCACTATACGCCTATTTTCTGTGTGGTCGTGGTACTTTCCCAGTTCGACCCGACCCATTCACCAGGCGGGGCTCAACCAACGCAATACATTTAACTACACAATAATTATACTTTTGCTTGTGTACAACATAGAGTAGTTGTAATCACAGAAAGGCGTCTAGATTAAGATTGATTTTTTTGCCCCCAGGTTGCTATGACGACCGGCCTGGACCGCGACACGATACGCGCCGCGTACGACGACGTTCGCTCCGACGGCACGCCCACCGAATGGTGAGCTACCACCATTAGCTGTTCACTATTTTTCCCGCCAATATAGCAGTCAGCTTACAACCTTAGCGGCTGCTCTATATAATGTGGAATGATGTTTGTGCTTTGTCTATGCTCTTCTGTATAACTTTATTAGGAGCTACTACCATTAGCTATTCACTATTTTTCCCGTCAATATAGTAGTCAGCTTACAACCTTAGCGGCTGCTCTATATAATGTGGAATGATGTTAGTGCTTTGTCTATGCTCTTCTGTATAACTTCACCAGGATACCGAACCCGTAGGAGTGCCAAGTTTCCACGAGTTGGATAACCGTCGACGTTAACGGCTTTACTCCTAAAAGGGAGCTAGTTATTTTTTTAGAAATGCCGTAATGCGTTAGATTCTTGGAGTAACAATGGTAATAAACGAACCAAACTTTTGACAATTGTTAAAAGTTGCCCTAGGAAGACACTTGCTTGCATCACCAATTAACAAATGTACCGGATTTCGTACGTAATGTCCATTTGGTCCAGTATAATTTATAGATCATGTAGATGCATGTCGTCTTAAGACTTCCTTCTGTCTGCAATCTCGCAGTCAAGTGGGATAGATTCTAGCCTGATCAGAAATAGGGTGCAAAGTCAAAAATTCTTTATTTAAAATTGGATTGGTTTACAATCACTTTTTGACGTCTAATGATTCTACTACCTGTTCGGAAAAAATACCTCAGTCCTGAGAAGAACAGGCGAAAGAAACTCAGCGGAACTTTAACTCTTTCTTTTACGTTAATTACGTTGACAATTTTTATAATTTACATCTTGAAATGGCCTGGAGGAGATTACATATTTTCCATGGGGTGCTATCTTCAATGAAATCATTTACTGTATAATAAATAACCTTTAGCACACAAAGGTCCTTTTACGATTTTTTTAAATCTGGCAATTGGAGTTTTCTGGTTGTTTTCTGGAATCCTATTGTAAAAACGTATACATTTCCCATAAAAAGAATTACTGACTCGTTGTAAACGAGTCTTAGGTACAACAAATTTGTTTTTGTTGTTAGTGTTGATGTCATGCACGTCACACTACCTGTGAAAGTCATTAATATTTTTGTGAACGTACATAACATTTTCATACACGTATTGAGAAGCAATAGACAATATATTTATAAACGTTCCCAATAATTACATTAGTGACATTAATTACCCTTTATCCCGAAATACAGTAATGTGTAAGTTATTGCTTGGCGATAGAATACCTAGTAAAAGCCAAATCTACAATATTCAAAAAAGTAAAGTAAAAATAAGCTTAAAGTCACCCTGTCTGCCTTTAAATTGATGACAGGTTATCAACATTTATTTGAGACAAAATCTATTAAATATTATAATCTTACCATTTTCGGTGACATGTCTAACGGGGTTAAAGATAAGCCATTATACAACATCCTTTTGTATCTATTGGACATTTTTAATTCTAATTATTTAACTTTTCATGTCCTACCATATTTTTATACCAGTAGAACGATATATGTATCGTTCTAGGTATATATTTCTGGCATTTAAAAATTATTATGTATGTATAACCTAATTCAGCATGAATTGTACAATATATCCACAAATCATCAACAAGGGCTCTGAATAGTTATGAAGTATATCCCTACCTACGAGTATGTATATAAAATAAATCTATGCCTGTTTACTTTGTTGGTAGTAAAAAAAACTATAAAAACTTAAAAATTACCGAAATTAAAGATCATACGAGCTGAGTCATTGGGCAACCAATCCATCCAAGTGTTTATAAACTAATAGAAAAGAGTTGAACTAACCTAATTATTTTTGTGTTTCGACTGGATGGGATAAAAATTAAACAAAAAGGCGGATTTCATAAAATGAATCGATTTATGGATTTCATTCGGTTTTTAAATCCGCATATAGTGTCATTACGTAATGCCAATTCAATTCGCGCAAATAGAAAAAATAGTTAAAGGACGATTAATAAATTGATTGTTATTAATTAACAACAATAACATAAGAACGTTCATTAATAGTTAACTTGGTTATTAAAAAAAGTTGTTATTACCAAATAAAACTAGCAATACTAATCAAACAAATAAAAAACGTAAACAACTAGTCGTATAAAGCTATCATAATCAATTATTAAATCTCTTATCCAAAATCCTAGTTGTGAATTTCAGAATTATCAGCCGTATCGGTCCAACAAAACCTAGCAGGCACCCGATTTGGACGCTCGGATCTTATACCGAAATGAGTCGATGTTGTATTGAAATGTATGGGTACATCTTCGCCATGACCTAAATTTTCAATTCGTTTCTTTGGCATATCGTCATCAAATTTCCGATTTGGATTTGTTGCTACAACTGCACTTTGGCTAGTCACTAAGTTCCTAACATTGGTCACCTGACACGCTTCTCCTTCGATACTGCTTTCTTCTCCCATCTCATCTAAATCTTCCGCTAATTCCTCTAGTTTTGACGCCTTTGACAAAATACACTTAGGTGACATGATAACCTTAGTTGTTTTATCGGAATAGTCCGTTACATATTTCTCAAGTTTATCGAGCTTCTGAACCAAGAAATCTATTTTTTGCGAATTACATTCTAATTTCTGAGAAAAATGTTGCAAACTTAATAAAATATCTGAAGGATTTTGCATTTTACTGAAATATTCTTTAATTGAAGCTATTATGGAGAGTCTCAGACTTTCACAAAATATGTTTTTGTCTGATTCACTTAAATGGTTAGCTTTAATTTCTTCTTGAGCCGGTACATTTGCCTGTATTTCTTCAAGTGACTCAAAATTATCAATATTTTCTTTCGTGACATACTTACGTTTTCTTTGACTCTGTAAAATATTATGTCGGTTGCTCTCTAATCCTTCAGATAGAGAAAATGTTGAGCTATGATTTGCTCCCACTTCGTCTAAAGTACTGTTTCCCGACGAATGGCTGATCACATCCCTTGCACTATTTATTCCCACTTCTTTATCTAAATACTTGCTAACATTTTTCGTTTTATCTTTTTTGTTGTGAATGTTGTAACATTTATTTGAATTAGCCAGTTTTTCCAGTTGTTTTCCTGTTTTTTTAGCAGTTTTTATGGCATAATATACCGGTGTGCGAGAAAAGTCTCTACTTGGTGGTATCACTTTTGCAGTGAGGTCTTTAGCAAATTGCACTGTTTGCTCTATTATTGAGTCATCATGAAGACAGGTTTTCATTTTCTTCTTTTCACCTACAAGTGTTCTGTTTAGTTCCGTTTCATACTGTTGAGCTTTTTGTTTGGTATCCTGCTCTATATTATCGACATATGTCTCAGTGTCTACGTGTATTTTTTTATCTATACCACCTTTAGGCAAAAGTTTCTTATGAACGTAAACATATCTATTATAAAATTGGTGGTCAAGATAATAATTATCAAAATTAATATCTGCCTCTTCAGTAGAAATTGGCTCTGTAAACAAAAAAAGAAGATATCTAAAATATATAACTAATAATATTACGCGATATGTATACCCATACCGTATGGCCTTAGCGCCAAAATGAATATAGTTTTGAACTTTTTCTTTTCAAAATACTGCGTGATACTTACTTTTATAAAAAACCTACCATTAAGCACACGACTAAGACGATTATATTAAATATTTAGCCAATGTAAATCAAAAAACTAAGAACCGTTTAGCAGCTTTAAGTGTTTAAGAATAGACATGTGTATCAGGTTGTATGGTTTTTGATTGAAGAAACTATATTCTCATCAAGAATGGCATTCAATTACTTACAATAGAAGCTAAATTAAAATTATAGATTTGCGTAAAATTTATTTATAAGTAGCACGACCTCAAAGAACAAAGAGTATTGAGATAGTAATATTCTGTCTGGTGTATCAGATTATCAAGATCTATTCTATTCAAGATTGTAACTACAGCAATCCACTCCATGTTGTGAACGTCCATGGATAGCAGTGATCAATTATCGTCACTGGTTTGCCACTTGCGCTTGCGTTATATTCATCGCTATTTTCGAAACAAGCATTTAGAATACATTTACACTTACCTAAATCCATTTAAATAAACAAGGAAAATCTAATAAATTTTATATAAATCGATAGGATGTTATTTAATCAAATGTTATGTCACTAAATTACGTTTAGACATCTTGTTTTATATGTCACTTTCGTGCCAGGAAGTATGTATTGAAAATTAATGACGTGGAGAAAATCGTTTTGTTATAAAGTAAATTTTTTTCTTAATTTTTTGCTTGGTTATTTATTTATAATATAGCGCTGTCATAATAAATCCTAATTGGAAAAGTAAAGTTTTGTACGTTATTTAAATGCAACAATAACCATTAAATAAAGATTTTACAAAACTATGAAATCCTCAAGTGAAGTTAACATAACTATTGATTGACCATTGTTGATATTAACGATTTTCCCAAGAAGTTTGGCGTGCATAACATTAAATAGTAATGACAGAAATCCTTAATTTCAACAAAAAGAAAAAAAAACACCACACCGAGAAAGAGCAAAGCAAGCCTACAGTTAGCGTTGAGCCTAATTAAAATTAGACGTGTTCAGATTGTTTAAGCGAATCATGTTACGCACGGTTGTACAGCCATTGGGGACGTATCCGTTCTATGGGAAGTGTTTTTTTTGCTATCTTATCTGTCACTTGTTTGGGCAGTAATTTCAATTATTATATATATACTACTCCAACAAAATAAGGGCCACTTGATATTTTTGGTGCACCATGAAGATTACAATGAAAATATACATAATGCATTCGCAATGATCGTGGTTGTAAACATTGTTCTACTGTTGACTTAAATTAATTTAATTGTTAGTAAATTGTTAAAAAACTTGATTTACATCAAACCTTTTTAACAAAATGCTACCTAAGGAAAGTCACCAAAAAAATAAAACTGCACTAAGTTTTTTTTCGTTTTAGTATGGTGTATAGCGATTTACTATCTCTCTTCGCTGCGCACTCCTGAAGGAACGCATGCTCTCTATAGACGAGCTATGTTTTCTACTGGAATTACTTTCCAGGCACTTTTAACAACCTCAATCAGCTGCTGCGGTCGTAGACCTGTTCGCCGTATTTTACGCGTAGTTTAAATCGGTCCCACAGATGCTCGATCGAGTTAAAATCGGTACTGTTCACTGACCACGATTAAACTCAAATCTGAGTATCATCCAATGCTTATTGGGTCGCTCGAGCGGAGTGTGCACGGGCATTGTCCTGCATTAACATAAATTCAGAATCTTTACTGTGGTAGAGCGACGCAGCCATATCCGCTGCTAAATGGGCCGGCTCAACGACTGGCAACGCATTTGCATGTTCTATAATGCAAATGTCCATGCACGACGGTGATCACTTACCATCAGGTGAGCCACTTGCTCGTTTGTCAGCCTAATCAATAAAAAAATCAGAGTCCGCTCGCTGTACAAATAGGATAACATGAGGCTTGATAACTTCCCGTGGGTAATACTTTGCAGGTTCCTATCATTCACTAAAAACAAGCTCTATTTTTCCACCTAAGATGATCTCACCCCAAATCATTACGCTAGGACCACCAAAACGATCAATTTGTCGTACGTAGCCTTACGCAAATCGCTTTCCTTTTCGTTTCCAAACCCTAATAACGATGTAATATATGATAATAACGACGATGAACACGAATGTTTTTTCTTTGCTTTTGGCTATGAAGAGCATCATTCTCCACTATAATTAACTAATAATTTCTACCCTAGTCCAAATATTGTCGCGAACACCTTAAACGGTTTGCAAAGTGATCTCTGGTCAAAGGAATCCGCATCACTCGTCGTTTTGAGATTTGCTGCTCCTCGTGTTGTCGATTTTGGATCGTTTAGTCACCAATGCGATTGCCCGTCGTCAGAAGCAGTCCATTTTGTAACTTACCAGTTGTCACAATACGTTCTCAACGCGCACTTAATTGGATGTAGTGATCCTCACGATTTGTGAAAGCTGTGGAAAAACAAAGCTGCAAACCAACATATAGCTGCGAGTGTTCTTTTTGGGTTATTCTTTTTGAGAATAACAATGCTAAAACAATTCCAAGAGAGAAAAAAAAGCAAATTCAAAGCTTTTTTACTGTGCCAGCAGCAATTAGGTCACCAATACTACACACCAAAGAGTTTCGATAACAAAATGACTCAACACTATTATTTTTTCTTATCAAATAATTGGTTTCCATGAAATAAATTGCATTTAAATGTTAATACGCAGGTAGCTCTTGTTTTATTTTGAGTAGTATAGGTATATTTTCTTTCTTTTCTTATGGAGTACATTAGACAAACAAGCAGGCGGCTCACCTGGTGGCTAGCGATCATCGCCGCTCATGGACATTTGCAACATGACAGAAAATTTAAATGCATTGCAAAAAAGGAGGAGGCGTGTGAGAGAGGGAGGAGTAAGGTAGAGGAATCGAGAGGAGGAGGAGGGGAATAGGAGGGGAGGGGGAAGAGCGGGAGGAGAGGGGATGGAGGGTAAGAAGGGAAGTGAAAGAAGGGGAAAGGAAGGGAGGGAGATGGGCCACCGGTTTAGCCGGTTAGCCGAAATTTTTAGTTATTGTATGTCGTAATACACCTTTGTAGTTAAAATAATTGTAAAAGAACGGTTGTGTGTTAAAGGCTATTAAACATCAATGATATCATGGAAGATAGCACGCCTTGGGAATGATGTGATCTCTTCCAGATAATTTCAAGATTAGAGAAAATTATAAAAATTGTCAACGTACATAATTATAAAAAGAGAGGGCTAAAGTCCCGTTGAGTTTCTTTCGCTTGTTCTTCTAAGGACTTTTTTCCGAACAGGTAGTAAAACCATTAGACGTCAAAAAGTGATTGTAAGCCAATCCAATGTTGAATTAAAAATTTGACTTTGATTAAAATTTACATTCATTATGTTATTCAGTTGTACGGTTCGCATCAAGTGAATAGCGTTATAATTATGCTCTCGGTCACTTAACATATAAGTGAATGCTGGGACGTGTATGAAAATGTTATGTACGTTCACAAAAATACTAATGACTTCCACAGGAAGAGTGACGTGCATACTATTTACACTAGGAACAAAAAAAAGTTTGTTTTACCTAAGACTCGTTTACAATGAGTTAGTAATTCTTTTTATGGGAAATTTATACGTTTTTACAATAGGATCCTAGAAAATGTCCAGAAAGCTCCTGTTGCCAAATTTAAATAAATTTAAAAGGACACTTGTGTGCTATTATACAGTAAATGATTTCATTGAAGATAGCACGCCATGGGAATGATGCGATCCAAGTCATTTCAACGTAATTAAAAAAAAAAAGAGTTAAAGTCCCGCTGAGTTTCTTTAGCCTGTTCTTCGCAGGACTGAGGCATTTGTTTCCAAACAGGTAGTAGAATCATTAGATGTCAAAAAGTGATTGTAAACCAATCCAATTTTGAAAAAAATAATTTTTGACTTTGACTTTGACTGAGCAATAAGAAAAATAATTTTGCATTTGTTTATATAATAAGGCTATAGTCTTAGAATGAGGCACCTACACACCTAAGGCTGTAAAAGAGGTCAGCTAGATATATAGGCCAGTGCCTTGAGAATTGGCTGTGGTCTCGAATCCCGTGAGAGACAAAGACTTTTTTTGTAATATTAAAGACTTTTATTGCTTTTTAATTAGGTTAAGGCCTTACGGGCTCAATACTTGAAAGTCTGATGATCCCGGCTTCTTGACAACGCCATCTAGCGACTTGGTGTAGTTGCGAGGTTGATTTATTTTCTCTTCATCTGATCTCTTTCCGATCATATCGAATATTCATCTAATCAGACTATGAAAAAAAAAAGAAGAAAGAGTGAGTGCACCTCTGCTAGCACAATCTCATCTGTATATTATAATACTTCAACTGCAGTTGTCTGATCTCTGATAGATGGGCCACTGTGGCCAAAATAGGTTGGGACAACATGATCATTATTATAGAAATAAAACTAAATTGTTACGACGTAATAAATATAAAAACAATTTCTAATTTCATGTAATACGCATAGATGCCTCAATATTTTTTTAGATATATGTGCGTGTACACAATGCAGTACAGTATGAGCATAGCAGCATCTCATCATTATTAATTGCAATTATAAAAATGGATTTAGCGAACCTTGCAAAAGAAAATACAATTAGATGGCATGTATTCCTGTGAATACCTTTTTCGTTTTGCTTTCAACTGCATCAGAGATTCCGCTCTGATAATCACTGAAGACGGCGGTTTTGTGCAAAAGCAACCACATATGTTGTTTCACATTCAATGTTTCAGTACAAATTGGGTCTCTCTATTATTACTATCAAGGTGAAGCAAACAAAATCATAAAAAGAGCACAAATAATCCCTTCCCATCTCTATTCTTACCATCAAGGTGGAGCAAACAAAGCCGAACGTAAATTACGAACGATAAATATCACTCGTGTAAATCAAAATTTTCCCGAACGTGACAGCCTTGACAGTAGGCCTCCAATGATATATGGTACCGGGACACGCCATCCAGGATTGTTATCGCCGCTTGCCCCCCACTGCCCATTTCCAGGATGACACTCAATAATTCCGCCGTCTCACGTTACAAATTGTTCCCGAATGGATGAGAAATGGTTTCCACCAGTGGAAAAAACGTCCCAACCCAAACATTAAATCGTGCCCACTATTAACCGATATTTCTTATTACTAATGTTGTCTTATATCAGTTTCATTGTAAGAGCACAGCGTCTTATAATGATTTCTTTACGAAATTCTTATGATTGATACTTAGCTCGAAAATCTGTTATGGAGTACTATTTCATTATAAGCTCTTTAAACGACCTTCCCGACCGTCATGGCACATTGATCATGATGATGCCCTCTAATAATATCTGTGGATTTACAAATCAATCCAAAAGTTAGAGCAAAATATATTCCACGTATTAATTAATAAGCTGCATCGTATTAGTAACATCAGTATATCTACTTATATCCCATTTTTCAGTAGTTATTTTAGAGATAACAAAATAGCAAAAAAAAAACAGCCTGAACAAACATGCATATTGTAAGTGATTGTCATAGTACCATATGGACATCAGTAATACCAGTAATGTTTATGGTACATCTTCAAGTATCAGAGAGGTGGGCTTGCAGTTCAATTTATCAAACAATATACACTTCTTATTTACGCCAGCATAGCAATATGTGAAGTAGAAGCGGAGCGATTCATTCAAAACAATCTTCATTAAGGGAATAATAGCGTTTTTCAGATAGTATTTGTTTAATTTGAGTCAAGAAAGTTTTTCCATTTTTTTCACCATTTAATTTATTCGACTTAACTTATTATATATTTTGATACACATTTCATGGCCCGGAACTGTACATTTTCAATTTCGACACCAGGAGTTCTAAATTATGATTATAATTCGAACCCCTAGTTATTACCCCTAGTAACGCCGTGGATTATCGGACAGTTTTTTTAAAAAAATCAGATATTTTAAGGCTAACATCTGAGGTAATGAGGTCTGCAGTTTTCTGATTCTTTAATAGTTTCAAAGAATACGGATACATTTTTGAATTCTCAAGGGTTCACACTATTGTCCCATATCTGAATAGCATACGTGAGAGATGAACTCGCGTAACCCTGGTAAGCAGTGATAGCTGTTTTAAGGTTCATGATCTTCACAGTTCTTTTTACCTAACTCTGTACTATCGCCTGCTTAGTAATCAATATACATCGCAACGAAATCTAAATATTCCTTGATATGACAGGAGCGGGCCAGTTTTGATTAATTAAGTGAGGGCACGCGATCCTGGGTACTTACCGCTGTCCAATATTCCCTGGCTGGCTCGTTTCAGACTAAGCAGGAAATTATTTGCAGCGTCACGTGACAAATTGTTCCAAAGCGACAACACCTACAAATGTTGTGTTCACAAAGTGCAATAATCACGCTGCGTTGTGTTTCAGCCTAATATCGATTTGAATATTTATATATCTAATCTATCTTTTAATTAAGATTGAATAGGCTTTAATAATAGGGCTCTTTTGCACAATCGGTCTGGGGTAGTACAAAATTGCCAGTTATTTTATGGCAAAGCAGTTATTTGCATCAATGATTCAGATGAGTGACGACGGAGTAGTGAAAATGGAATTTGAGAGAACTATAGTTAACATGAAGGAACTTGTGGAAATCTAAAATTTTAATTTGTCATTAAATTAGAGTAGTGAAGACGTTTATTGTTTATGATTGTACTATCATTATCAAACACGTGATTTGACAAATCGTAAACGTCACAGTAAAAAAAATACTATATAATTCTATGGAGAAAAGACTGTATATACATTTTAGAACGCTATGTGTAAACGGAGGATAAAAAATTAAAATATATAAAATTAAATAAAAAACAAAACTTTCATTGATAACTTCTGTAAAACAAATTTCAAATGTGTAATCTATCTAATCATAAGTGATACTTATACAAATATATCTACTCATACAAATATCTATATTATGTAGTAAAGAAACAGGTACTCTTGGATTGAAACCTCCTTCGGTCGTTTTAAAAAAATATATTCACTTAACTAATTTTTATTTTAATTAATTACAGGGAGTTCAAAATGTTTTCTGCTGAATGTAAAACAAAGAGAATATGATTATGATAGTTTTAAGCGTTAAATTACACATCAAACGTTTTATAAAAATGTTCATGCAAAATAAAACGCTTTTTAATGGCTACATCTACTGGGGACGTTGCAAGCGGGATTTACTCTTCAGTGGATTGTTTACCCCGGTACTTAATTAGCATGTAAACCCGCTTTAGCTTTGACGCTTATTTCAAAATTGCAGCGCATTATCTTTTTACGGTATACAATGGCTGTACTCTTTTAGCATCATTTTAAAATATCTTTAGATGCTCCTTCATCACAAGTTTGTACGATACTGAACATTCTTTACCCTTCTTTCTTCTATTTCTGTACATTCTTTGAATATTCTTTAGCTTAATTGGCTTGAGGTTATTTCCTATAATTGCCAGTTATTCTACTTAGTCCCGTTAATAGCATTTATAAACCCAGCGCGGCTGCTACAACTGCTCTTGTAAAATTCTTGATGACTCTTGGTCTAGTTCTTGACATATTTGCATCCCTTTTTAACCGATTTCAAAGCAAGAGGAGGTTCTCAATTCGACCGTATACCGATTTTGATGATTCTTATTATATTTGAAAGCTGTTGCTTGTCGTGTGGTCCCATATAAATTTTAGCGAGATTTGACTAGTAGTTTTCGAGTTCTCCCTAATTATGGGTATTTTTGTTGTAAACTGTATATCGCAAGGCTATCAGAATGTTAAGGTTTTCTCAGAGATTTCATTCTGATTGCACATTGTATAGCGAACATGTGCTTAACACTATGTAGGATTTTTATAAAGTCGGTTAATAAATTATATAAAACATTGAAATTATTTGTAGATTATCTAAGCATAGACCTAGATCCTACAAACGGCGCGGTATTCACTATACTGGTTCATTAAGCGTTAAGCAATACTCTGACTTAAGGGATGATATTTCTACGGAAACAACGGACGTAGATATTAAACATCTTATAACATCATATAAATGGCTGACAGACTAAAGAACTGTCAAAATACTGAATGGCTTGTGCTGCAATGAGCAAAAGTGTGACGTACCGCCAGGCATCCTGTTATTGCTAAGTTTCGTAAAAATAAATTGAAAAGCACGTTATCTTACTCTCTCTCTCTCTCTCTCTTAATACCGTACAATTGAATGCGCCCTTCATTTTCTTTATTCTTCAATCAGATATTCATATTTTAAAAAAAAGGATATTGTTTCGATATTTTCCTGTTCCGGTCTAGCGTATTTGTACCTTTTCCTAAACATTAGACGAAGAAAATGAAGTAGAAATCATAAATCTTCATACAATTGGTACGCCGTCTTCCTTGTTAAGAATTTATCTTTCAGTTTATTTGTTTATGACAGAATTTATAATAGCCTCTGTCCCGAACGATGCGAAGTTATACTTTCTTGTTAGACAGTTTAAAATTTTTAACGAGAGGCGTCGTTCCTTTAACAAGGCAGTCGCTGCGTTCTTTTCAACTTTGAAATGGCAAATAGAGTTAAGCAATTGGACTAAAATCGTTTGAACTATATAACAGGTTTAGAACTACGGTTTATATATACTGCAGTGGAAACATATTATTTAAACTGTCCAGATATTTTTTATTAATGATAAGACGATAGACAATGTATTATTTTACTATAAAAATAAAAATAGGACGGTTAACATAACGATAAGAGAAATTTTATAACACAATAAACAATTATACTTTTGGGACGTTCATTATCTTCATAAAATCTTATATTGTATCGTAAAATCGTAATTATTTATTCAGCCTTTATTTTACAGTGAACTTAGAGAATTTAACGCCATCAGTTCAATGGGGTATAGCAAGGTTTTTTTTTCTTGGCAATTGATACCCTCTATATACTTAGTCTTGCCATAAATTTAAAAATAAAAAATAAAACAAAGAAAAACATTTTTTTTTATTGTACGTACATTTATAACTCTTACAGTGTGTGAGTTTAATACGTTAATATAAAACCATAAAGAACATATAAAGCTTATTCGAAGTGGTCTCCAATACAGTCCTTTAAATGTTGAGGCCAGTTATCAATGGGTTATCAATGCCAATCGTATGGATATTTTAGGGGCTCCAAATTATCATGGAGCAAACCTTACTCTCTAAAACTGACTATTAATCATAATCCAGTGGATTAAGATCAGGACTAGATGACGGCCAGTCTTCAGCTCTGATGAAGTCCGGAACGTTCGTTTAGATTGATCGAGCTTTATGACCCAGCGCTGAGTCTTGCTGAAAGGACCATTCTTGGTTATTGAACATGTTGTTGTTAGGGGCTTAACTAACTTCTCAAGAATGGTATCTTGACACACTTGTGCCGATGTTTTAATACCTTTTTCACAAAAATATGACTCAGTAACTCCTTCATAGGTATTCCCACGTTGTACTCTGTTGATTTATTGGTATGTTAAGTCTAATAAGGATAGAATACGGTTATTTTCTTTGTTAAAATATTATTATTCTTTCCCTTACTGCATTAATCACCTTTTTTGTATAAACACAATGTGGACGGTTAGATCTTTTTCTGTCATAAACAGAAGAGGTTTCATTGTGCCTATCAATAGCCCGTTACACAAACCATAGACTAATACCAAACTTATGGAGGATTTAAAAAAATGTATCTGCCTCCATACCTACTTTATTTTAATATCACAAAATATTTTACAATATATTGGCGCGAAAAAATAATATTTTGTTTATTTTTAATTGTAACAGTATTTATGGCCAGTTATTTTTATTCAAATTCAATAATAGGGTTCATAGAACGGAACAATTCGTTCGTAGGAAATAATTCATAAACTGTTCTGTTTTCTACATATATTTTGTTCATGTACAGAGTTATATACAAGCGTACGCCTCATTTCGCCCCGTGTAAAAGCTTTATGGGCACAATATCATGGCCCAGTCGATAAAAAAGAGGCATATCTTTTTATCAGCAAAAGAGAAATGCGTAATAAAATTTTATTTCCCGTATTGGCGCCATGAAATTCACTTTTCTTGTGCTGCTCATAAGGGGAAACGAATATTGTGATTGAAATAACGTAAAGTCTAAAAATATTTCACTGATGACGTTAGATATAATTATGAAAGCATTTTATATTTGTAAAGCAACCAATCCGCGGATGCAAATGCCGATATGTATTGTCATCTTTCGCGGTTTCGTTTGGCAAAGGTTGGTTACTTTACAATTCTTTAGCAAAAAACACCTCCTGCATAAGGGAGTGTTCCTACTTGGTCTCAAGGGTCTCTACCAACACGAAATTAAGAACACATAGTACACAAACTCGGGCGGCTATTTGTGTATTAGACAATTTTTTTTCCATGTTAGCACAATAACCACTGGCGAGGTGACATAGTTAATCACTATGACAACCATTTATAAATTTAACCCGTGCTACCTTAAATTAACTTTAATTCGGCTATTACTTGAGTGATGAATAAAAATTCGGCAACACTCTTTAAGGCAATCGTCCTACTATTTAAATTATGAGCCTTTATATTTACTCTCTTTTATTCATCGACATTTCTTATTACCACCACATCCCTAATTCATCCGTATCAATTACGGTCTGCGCCTCCTCGAATTATTAAATTAATCAAAAAATTGAGGGCTAGTTAAGAAATGGAAAATAGGCGATATTTAAAAAAATAAGATCACCAAAGATGTGGATCTTCTAATTCTGAGGTACATAAAACAATCGAGAATAACAGGATTTTCTGCGTAAAACGTTCCAAGCCCTGTCAGAAAGCAATATTTAAAAAAAATATATTGCTATGAATGATTGAAGTAAAGAGGACGAAAGACGACTACACGTGGCAGAGATGCGAATGTTAAGATGGATGTGTGGAGTAACAAGAATGGATAAGATCAGGAATGAGTAC
>DWHO01001078.1:0-16657 GCA_018247575.1 Eurytides lysithous rurik
GGTCGAGACTCAGTCCGAGAATGGGGACATCCCCGAACCTCGTAACAGCCGCCGGAGGTCGGCTGTCATCAATCACACACAGGAAATCGACACGAAGGGGAAGTATTTGTGTTCCCGTGTTTCGTTCGGCGAATGAGGTGGCCGATAACCCTCTCCCCGTCGCAAAAAGAAGGCACTACTTTTTAAGAAGAGAGCCTATTCTCAACTTAAAGGCCTGCAACACATTTTTAAATCCTTTAATGTTAAATGTCTATGAGCAGCGATGGTCGCTTACAATCAAATGAATCACTTTCTTGTTTGTCACCTACTGAACAAAAAAATTAAAAAAAATCGCATAGTGAATAAATAAATAATAAGCTAGTACTATTTTTTGTTTGAATATTTTAGGTGAACTGACACTAGAGCGTCCAATTGAAGAAATAGCAGCAATATCACATGCCGGTACTCCAATACTGCTAACCGTGGTAGCAGAAGAAGTGCGGTTGTCCCGTGAGGAACCCGAAGCGATGTCCTCCACCGTGCAACTAGCATTTATCCTGCCCGAGCGAGAAAACTCACCGCCATATTTTGAGAATGAATTGTAAGTAAATCTTTATTTAAGCTAAAATTTAAGCTTTTCTTTAGTCCAAGCCGTAATTAGAGTAAAACATAAGAATACAAACAAAAACTCGTAATTAGTGGCGATGACAAAAAATTATATAGAAAATGTAAACTAATCAATTGTCCACATGTAAGATGGCAAGTAAAATCTATCAATTGCACGATTTAACATTTTGCGATTGCTCCTTTTGCCCCAAAACTCTGAAATAAAAGTACTTCTCTCTCAATCTAAAGTAAGTCTCAATAATTTTATTAGTTATGAATGAAATAAAGCTTAAATTCTGTCAAAAAAAAACCAATACACCTGAACCTTATTTGCATTCAGCAAACCGAAATGAAGAAATATCCTCATTACAATAGAGAAGATGACTGAGCAATATAATTTTCTTGGTAGCTAATAGGCTCCCAAAAAGATTATATTGCTCAACTCAGCTAAAGATCATATTTTTTTAAGAATTTATATAAATAACTTAATCTCACCAACACTGTACTACTCAATATACCAAAAGTGCATTTTGCATAAAACAGACCAAAATAAATAATTAAAATTAGAGGGTCGCCTTGGCTAGCTACAATCGGACGTGAATCAACTCAGTCATTCCGTAACCAAAGTCTGAATAAAGTTTTCTATACGTCGATAACTTGACACTACAGATTAACGGCATAATACCCTACAATATATGCCAGCGGCTTTTGCCGATGTGGGCAGCATTTAACAATTATATCTAACATATCACTTACATACTTCGCATTTTTCAACAAATTTGATCATATCGATAACGTATTTCAGCTACGTAACATATCTAGATGAGAACGCACCTCAAGGTACGGCGCTAACATTCAACGATCCGTACATCCCGCAAGTGAACGACAACGACGCTGGCAAAAATGGCGTGTTTTCTCTATCTCTGTTGGGCAACAACGGAACCTTCGAAATCGCACCAACCGTTGCCGAGAGACATGCACAGTTCATTATCAAAGTGCGAGATAACACGATGCTCGACTTCGAAGCTCGGAAATCAGTTGTATTTCAGGTACTTTCACCCTTCCTACTTGTGCATAATATTTGAATTAAATGAACGCAATATACCTAGGGCATGTTATGCTGCTATATATACCTGCCAGTATTGCAGTATTATCTATTTTGGCAACGACCACCACCTACCATTAGATGAACTGTTAATTCGACTAATTAACAACCGCAAACCGAGTATTATTTATATTATATTAACAACATGTCACGAAACATAATACGTAAATTAAATGTATTCAATTGGTTAAATTACATACCAACACCGTTGTTTTTTTTTATTACAGATTCTAGCACAAGAGCTCGGTCCAGCTACAAACTTGACAGCAACAACAAACGTAACAGTATATCTGAATGATGTTAATGATAATCCACCAGTGTTCCTTGCGTTATCCTATGACGTGGAACTACCCGAAAATGTCACAGCCGGCACGAGAGTTGTTCAAGTAGCAGCTGATGACGTGGACACTGGACAGTTTGGAAAAATTCAATATACTGCCATATTAGGTTACTTGAATACATCATTAGTTCTAGAGCCCACATCAGGGTTGATAACCGTGGCTACTGATAATCACGGTTTTGATCGCGAAGCGATGCCAGAATTGCATTTTTTAGTAGAGGCTAGAGATAATGAAGGAGTAGGCTTAAGAGTAACAGTGCCATTAATTATTAAGTTATTAGATGTAAATGATAACCCACCAGAATTCGAGAGGTCATTGTATGAATTCGTATTATCGCCTAATTTAAATAATTTTACGTCAGCTGCGTTTGTAAAGGCAGTTGATAAAGACGCTGAACCACCGAATAATGTTGTAAGATATGAAATAACTGATGGTAACAGCGAGGGAAAATTTTCTATTAATGAAGAAACAGGTGAATTGTACCTTCTAGAGACGTTGAAACGCACTAAGAAACAAAATATTGGGCGACAAAAACGTAAGGTTGACGAGGATGAAGAGAGTGAAGTCTTTGTACTTACGATAAGAGGGTACGATCTTGGCATTCCAAGATTATCATCTACAACCACAGTAAAAATTTACCCGCCTGAAAGTAAAACAAGAACAATGTCATTTATAGTACCAGGATCAAACCCCGATAGAAAAAAATTAGAAGAAGTTCTTAGTACACTTTCAGGTGGAAAAGTAAATATTATTGAGATAAAACCCTACACAGGCAACGAGAATAGTGCTGCAAATTTAAATGGTGGAGCATCTAGTCAAGAAAAGTAAGTTCTTGTAAAATATTTAATCCGATGTAGGCATAAATGTTAAAATTAAAACTGTAAATACAGTTGGGAGCTAAAGCCAAATAGCAATTGACTATGTGGTATAGCATATTAAATGATATGACATAATACACCAAATATTGCTTACTACTTACTGCGGAATAAATTATATTTATGTAAGTTACCCCTTTTTGTAGGAGCGAGGTAATAGCGGTGGTGCGAATGTCTGGCAGTACGGCAATTAACGTCGCTAAGCTACAAGAGCAGTTAGCAAAAAATATGACAATCTACACTGGCATTAAAGATACGTCATCTTCAGACAGTGACTCCGTATGTTACATTTTACATGAATAAAACTTGACGTAGTTATACAATGAAAACCATTAAAAAAAAATCTTGTTTGTTTCAGAGCCTCTATAAAGCAGAAAGTCGCTTAATTTTCTGGTTGTTAATACTCCTGGCGATATTAGTGGCATTAGTGCTACTTTTACTAATATGCTGTTGTATATGTGAGGGCTGCCCTTTATATATGCCGCCTAGGTAATTTTCTCTTTCTAATATACTACCCTTCATGAAAATTTAAATTACTTAATATTTTTTTAAACCAAGTCGTAGTTCCTTCTTTAAGGCAACTTCACAATCGATCATCAATAACATTCACTACACTTCACACACAACACTATTTCGTTGTTTTCAATTTATTTTCAATTTTCAAAAACATTCCAGATTTATAAATGCATGTGAATCATATTACGAATTACATCCTATCGTTTTGCACTACGTAGAGCTTTAATAAATTGAACCATAACCAAACCTTTAGGTACATAGAAATCCATTAATAAATTCTAGGAAAAGAGTGATACGTGTCAACTCCACAGAGGACGACGTGCATTTAGTGGTGCGCGACAAAGAAGTTGGGAGGGAAAACAAGTCGACGCAAAATTTAGAAAATAAGTCAATACAAGCGTCAGATTGGAGAAGGCGGGAAGCTTGGAGTGCTGAACAGGCAGATTTAAGGACAAAACCGACGCAATGGAAATTCAACAAAAGAAATTATCGTTCAAAAGAACCTTCGAAACCTGCATCTACCCCTGGCGATATGAGGCATGAATTCGTACAAACTGCAGAAGACAATGATTACAAATATGATGACACTCGACAATCTTTTCGAACAAGGTAAAAATTGAGCAGTTTCTATATAAATTTGATACAGCTATTCAAGCAAAATCATTCTTATTATCAAATTTTACCTATTGTAAATGGAATACACATACTAATATGATGAAATTAACTTATTAATTCCGAATTAGATTTGTAATACACACAGAGTAAACGTGAGACGATGGTTATTCAATTATAAAGATTTAATAAACAAAAGGGTTACAGATTCATTCCAATTCAATTAGAAGTAGTGGACACCAATATACTTATATTATTTTAACTAATTGATCATGTCATTTCATTGTAAAATATACTTAAATTTAATTTAATAATTTAATTTATCAAATTTAATATGAAATATACAAAGTAAAATTAAATGATAAAAATTTAATAAGGGCGCCAAAGAAACCGAACACAATATAAATGTCAAATATATATCTTTGTTTAAAAATAAACATTGTAAATGATTATTACTTAAAAAACGTTTAACCATTTTTTTTTTCTTAACAGAGATGGTCCAAACATTATATATACGAAAGAAATGCAGTTACAGAAAACATTTTCGAATAAACAAAAGGAGTATATCGATGATTTAGAGAATGGGTATGACAGAATCGCTACACTTCATTATCAGCGTAAAGAGCACGATGTTGATTCAATAAGAAGACATGAATTAGATCGTGGATCTGAAATCGACGTTTATCGTAAGTCTGAAGCAGAAAACAATGTCGGTGATGTTAACGAAACTAAAATAAATATTGAAAGCAAACAACCTCGCGCTCCATCTTCCCAAGGTAGAGACCAATATTTTATTAAAGAAGGAAATACAGAAATTCTAAGGCTTGTTACTCGTGGAAAAAATGACGAGGAACGTTATGTCAACCTTCCTGCTCAAAGGCCTGTTACTTTAATTCCAAAAACGCAATACGTTGTCGTCAAAGATGGTAAAGAACTCTTAATGGAACGTTTCATTAGAGAACAAGGGGAAGAAGCCAAACAAATGAGAGAAAGCATGAACAAAATGGTAACTGATTTAGATAATTATTCAAATGATAGAAAATCGCAAGCCGGTAATGAACAAAACCAAATTCATGACTATACAAATGTTCATCCTGATGTGCCAGGTACAGTACCATTAAAATCCGATTATTTCCAATCTGCATTATTAGAAATGCAAAATAAATCTTCAATTCATCAAGAACTTTTAGAGTCTTCCTTAAGAAAACAAAATGAACTATTACATCAAATACTAATAGAGCGAGAAAGGCTTCTACAAAATCAAGAAACGGCATCTCAAGGGGAAAGTAAATTAGAAACGCAAAGTTTACCCGGACAATCGGTAATTGCTACGCAAACAGAATGCCATATTGGTACTCAGACAGAACCTCAAATTCTTCCACCTATAAGAAGAAAGGCAAGAAGTGACAACGACTCATATAGCGAGGACGATTCTCAAACAGTTATAGAGGATGAGAAAAGACAAGTGGTATGGTTAAAAAGGAAAAAACCTAAAAAGAAAATAAAATATAAAGATCCACGTCGCAGTATGAGGGCTTATGAATTAAAAAGAAAAATTAAAACACCTATAATTGAAGAAAGTGAAGTTTCACCATCACTTGAAAGCGAAAAGCATGTAAAAATAAGTAAGAGCAACGAGAGAGAAGAGCATTTAAAAAAATACGGTGACAAAACAAAAAGTATAATTACAACATCAAGGAACGAAACAGTTAGCTCTACGAAAGTAAAACATTTAGAAAGTAATACCAAATCTAAATTGAGGAAGGACATATTAATGGAAATTTCAGATTCATTAGATGAAAAAATTGATTCTGATCAATATGATAGCAAATTACATTTACAAAGACAATCATCAACATCACCAGAGCATGCAACAAATGAGTCTGTAACTCTTGAAAAAGAAAGTAGCCAAGATTCTCAAAACCAAAAAAGCATTGCGACTAAAGCCAATAGAAGTATATTATTTTCTAGACAAGGTTCTTCAAGTGAAGCACCTGACAATTTAAATGAATTACCTTCCAATATAAAAAGTCCAGTTGAAGCTGTTTCTTTAAAACACGAAGATGCCATGGAATTAAGTTCAAAAAAGAAAGACAATGGTAACGAAGGTAGCAAATTAATTGAAGGGACCAAAGTACAAAAAAGTTTACCTCGGTATATGCAGTGGTACGGTAAAAAAACTACCCCAAAATCACAAGGGCCCGAAAAACTTATCCCTGATAAACCTAAACGGCTATCTAAAACCAAAAATGATCCAGACAAAAGTACAGAAAGAGAAAAATCAAGTCGTTATGGTAAAATTGTTAGCAGAGCAAATCAAAATGACGGTCTTGAGACAAAAAAAAACGTCAAGGGAAAGGAAAATGAGTTTATTCATCCAAGACTCCTTAAAGAAGGAAAAGTTACGCCTGTACCAGAGGGACCACTTCCAGACGTACACCCTTTATTACAGCATTCGGAGCATAGGTATGAACATCAGTACGAACATCAAAATCCACTATGTTACATCCAGCCAACTCATATTCCGAAATATCTAGGCAGCCAATCAAATGCCCCGGCCCTCCCGCAAAGACCATCGCTCGAACAGCAACCCATATACGTCAACCAAGATGATATAAAAAGTGCAGACACAACTCAAGAACTATCCGAAAGCGCGTTAACGCACAGTATCTCAATATCTGCAGAATATAACGATGCTAAGAAGGCAACGACCGAAGTACATGTTTCGAAAATAAATATTGGTGGTGATATTGTAACGGACTCAGATCCGAGAGTTAAAACGAAAATAGAGGATGATGATTCAGGTATAGCAATGAACACATTAATTCAACAATCAAGCAATATCAAACGATTACCAATAACAGAAAAAAAGAGTGTTTTTACAATAGCCTACGACGACGTACAAACTAAACAGTTACGGCCAGATAGCAGTTCCACATCGTATTAAGTTCAGTGCCTTATATATTTTTTTAAGTACCTTGTACCAAAATAATAAGTATTTATAATATGTAAACGTATTTACAATTTGGAAATAATACAAAAAAGTCCTAAATTATATATTTGTAAATAACTGTATTACCGTAAGATATTAATTTTTGATAAGATATTTCATCAACTGCCTTAGTTTCCTGACTGGTATTATTAATTAAGTTAAATTAAGATGTAAATAAGCTCCATGATTATTTAAAATAGTTGTAGTGTTATTGTTGTATATAATAATTTTTCGTCCATTATTAATTAATACATGTGCTGTTTTAGTACATAATTCTATATTTGTTATAAAATATAAAGTTATATTTCACTTATTACTTTTGTCTTTTATTTATTATTTAAACTAGAATAGTACCACTGCGTTGCGGGTACTGCAAAGTTACTATGCAAGCAGTAGTTGTAAAGTTTCACAAGATGTCCTATCTGATTGACTGATCTACCGTTTGAGCGTTTTAAAACTAAAATTAAAAATAATCTATTACCAGTAATAGCTTTCTCATGAACTAAGATATAAAAATGACAATACAAAAGTCCTATTTAAAAAAAAAACTATTTGATTTAATTTGTAAGTCTAATTGGTCGCAGTGTAATTAATGGGCATAGAGATGGATCATTTACCCCTATGTGACGAGTGCAGTCAGCGCCAGTATTGTTTTAGTATAGTTTAGATTTCAGAAAGAGAAAAAAGATTCATATGAGCCAAAACCAGAAAATATTTTCGTAAAAGTAAAAAAAAATTACTAAAATGAGTGATTATTAGATACATTTATAAGCAATAAAGTAAATAGTCAATTAATAGTTAAACCTACATTAATTGAAAAGGACTAATTTTGTGGAATTAGCTCTTGCTATGTTAGTCTCATTTATGTTCAATGCAAGGCTGAAAAATAGTATAGACATAATCAAATCTGCAGTGTTTTGTCCGCTCTTACGATTTTGATTTATGATACCCTTTGTCAAATTCCCGATAAAAGTTATTACAACATTGCAAGACAACCATCACATAAATATATAAATAAAGTTAAGGGACACTGTACAACTGTGTCAATTTCTGTTATTAATCTGAGCCTAATAAAAAACAAGTAACAAATGTAAGTTTAAACATATACAGTATGTTAAGAGAAATGTCGTCTCTTTGCATAATTTATCGAATGTACCATGGGGTATGTTTTGAAAAATTGTTGTGTCCATGAGCACGGAAAACCACTTCTTATCAGGTAGCCGTTACTCGTTTGCTCGTTTACCTCCTGCTACTAAAACTTTAATCGTAGATAGATTGTTTCTAAGGCATCTAGCGATTACATTCCATCATTACTTGCCATTGAAGGCACTTCAATGATCACAACTTTCAATAATAGACATCAGATGTCGCTGTTATCAAAATTCAATTAAGTAATATATTCCACCAAATAATTACGTTGCTTAAATAATATACATAGTTACATAATGCATACATAAGATTTCTAGAATTTATTTACACTAAATATTTACGTTTACTTGTTAAAATACGGTGACTTGCGTGCTAAAGATATAAAATTGGGATCAGTTATATAAGCCATACTATATGTGATAAAAATAATATATTATATACAATTTCGCTAAATTAATATCTTAAAAATCAGTATATAATACAGTGTATATAAATCACATATTAGAAAAAATTATAACAAGTCATGAATTTAAATCGGAAATGAATAACAACAATATTTAGGTTGCGACCATTATTTATCAAAGTTAAATAATATATAAGTAAAATATAAATACAATTAAGCTACAATGAGCAAGTCGAGGAAGTCTTTCTTAACTAAGTAAAATAATTTCAAAACTCTCATTCAAAACACAACCAGAGCCTGTGAATTTTTTTTTGTTCGACAGGCCACTACGTCAGACAATTTTGGCTGACTAATACCAGGAGAACAGTAATATGAAGAAGTGTATGATAGACATAAACAGATAAATTGCTAATTTTGCTACTCACTACGAGATGTCACTTAAACAAATGATCACAGTATTCTATACTGTATATGTGCTGCACCTTGACCACAGATGGCGCTAGTAAAGATTAATTTAGTTAAAAAATGAGAAAAAAGAAAAATACTGGCCATATCATCGTTGAGCATGAATATACTACTACTATGTTTCATTTTAAATGGTGACATTTTAGCATAATCACTGTGTATGGTACAGTATATACCGTGCTGTGTATAGTACATAAAAAAGCTTAAGGTCAAACACTGTTACGTAAAAAGTATAAAAAGGTAATTTCGATAGAAAGATAACGATTCAGTGTTAAAAAACAAAAGGGTAAAAAAAATTAATGACTAAGAATAATGGTGTGATCAGAGGCAGTTTCACAAAGTAACAATAATATATACAGAGAAGTCATTTAAAATAACACTTAAAACGGTTGGATTACATATTAAACAGACATAATAAAGACTACACCCATCTCCATAAATTGTTATTTTATACAATTTAAGGCTATGGACAGAGGCAAAACGTAACTTATAAAATATTTTTGTTATAGAGATTACAAAAACATACAAATTGTATAAATATAAATTGTAGACATACTTTTGTTTTAAAAGTTACTTGAAGAAATTAAAAATATACCTCATAATCAGAAATAAAATTATTGCGTAGAGTTTATAATAAAAGGCTGTATAAACTTGAATATTGTTTCATCGCAAACAGCCACTCAATCATTCGCATGAGTTGCTCCTTCATTCAGCTCATTTGCACAGACAACTCGCGCGGAAAATTATTTCTTTTCATTTTCCCATTTTTCACGTCTTACTTAAAGTTTTACCCAATGATTGAGAAGTTCAGCTGCCTACCAGTGTTTGTTTTCCTTTTCTTTTTCACAACGGTTAAATTAATGTTCAATTATTTTTTACAACCAAATAGTAACGTTTTAATTAAAAACTTTTCGATCCATAATTATAATATCTATATTTATTACGTTAACGTTACTTTATAACATCCAAAAGAAAATATAAAACACTTAAATTAGATAAGTAATGTAAGATCATTACTATTTTTTATAACTTCTCTTAAGTTTATGGTAAAAAACAATGTTTTTTATAGAAACAAAACTGATTTTTAAATTCTATAAAAGACATGCAAATTTCGCATACACACGAACTTAATAAACCCACTGTTATATAAAACAACATTTGTTGGTTATACTCAATGTAACCAAAAGGCAGAACAATGAAAGAAGTTTTATTAAGAAAGCACCAGGGCGACAGAGTCAGACATGAGGTATGGAAATTACGTCTCCCCCGCGGCAACTTGCTTTCACAGTCCACTGGTCTGATCATAATAAAAACCCGCGCCGTCGCCTTCGCGCCGAAGTTTGACCATAAATTCGGTGGCCACGCTACGCAGTAATCGCCCATCGCTCGCCGCCGGCGAAATTCCACTCTTCCCGCCCCAGGACTGCTTTTAATATAATAATAAATATCACCGGGATACACTACTTTTTTGCTAAGTTTTTTCTTCTGTTTTCCCGGAGGGTGAACACAGCCATTAAGAGGTTAGGGCGAGCGATGTTTTATGCGATTTTAAGGAGGCAACCGCTCCAATGATCATTCTGTTATATGAATTTGGTTACACATTATAAGTATGTATCCCTTTTATATAAAAATTACAATTCGCTATTGAGTATCAAAAATACACAATTTTGTCGATAATTGTCGCGTGTTCCTGTTTCAGAAAAATTTCATCAAGCTTTACAACTATGACGTTAAGTTGAAATATGGGAAAACCTTACATCGTAGAGGTAAAACAAAACAAATACAGTGTTTACGCACAGCATTTACTATGGCTTTTTAGATTTTGATTTATAAAACAAGTCCCGTGGAAATTATGGTGCCCAAATCTACAAAGATATTATTATTTGTTTATCGAAAAAAAAAAACAATCTCTGTAGATTAGGTTATTGTTGTACTTAAAATTGGCAGCACAAAATATTTAGTCATACAATACTGTTACGACTAAAAATAAACAAAAATACTTTTGAAGTCGGAATCTGTCATTTTTATACGATTATTCGTTGTTTTCTTATTTTCGCGCCAATATATTGTAAAATATTTTGTAGTATTGAAATGGAGTGGAGTGATAAAGAGAACCGAATCGGTTCTCTTCGATGAGAATTTTTTTAAAATTGAGCAATATTTTAACAAACAAAATAACCGTTTTTATGCTAAAAGCTCTAAAGAAGCTTCCCAATTAGTCAACAGAGTACAACGTGGACATTATCCGACTTGAGTGATGGTTTGGTGGGGTGTTAGCTATGAAGGAAAGACTGTGCCATAATTTTGCGAAAAAGGTATCAAAGCATTGAAACAAGTCTATCAGGATACCATTCTTAAGAAGGTAGTTAAGCCCCTTAACAACAGCATGTTCAATAACCAAGAATGGTTCTTTCAGCAAGACTCGGAGCCGGGTCATAAAACTCGATCCACCCTATCTTGGTTAGAAACGAACGTTCCGGACTTCATCGGAGCTGAAGACCGGCCGTAATCTAGTCCTCATCTTAATTCACTGGATTATGATTCAAATGAAACTGGCAATAGTTTTAGAAAGTAAGGCTTGCTCTAAACGCCATGATAATTTGGAGTCCCTAAACAATCAATACAATTGGCAGTGAAGAATTACCCATAGAAAGAGTGCGTGCTGCTATTGATAACTGGCTTCAACGTTCAAAGGACTGTATTGCAGCCAATGGAGACCACTTCGAATAAGCTTTATATATTTTAAATGGTTTTATATTAATGTATTAAACTAACACACTCTAATAGTAATAAATGTTACGTACATTAAAAAAATCTTGTTTTTCTTTGTAACAATATTTGTGACAAGACTAAGTAGTAGCATTATGCTAATGCTATCAATCCTAAGTAATAATCATTCATCATTTTTTCTGTAAGTGAAATAAGTTAACAACTCATACACTTTATTATAAGAAGTATTGCACATATTTATTTGAACAAAGGCGTCTATCCAACTTGGCAATAGCAAAAAAAACAACTAATTGAAATACAACCTAAGTCCTTTTTTAAGTTCTTCAATGAAATAAATTATCTTCATAAAACGTCATAAAGGTTACTACTATCAATGTTAAAAACAAAAAATACGTTCGTCTGTTAATATTTAACAGACCTTTAAAGTGACCAAAAAAGTGGCTTGTTTAAAAAACATAGAGCCATTGGCGTGTTGTGTATTAAGAATCGCTCGTCCCTCACCATAAACTGATGGTATTTTTAGTGAACATTTGGCACACTAACAGCGCGTGACGATGTTGTATCCAATAATATAACTAAAATTACATCTTAGTTACAGAACTCGTTTGTGACTTTTATATCATAAAAAAGAGACATTTTAAAATTGCTAATTTTCGGTAATAGGTGGAATGAAATGCCCAAGGCGGCTCGCAATGGGATTAAGTAGAACGAACAAGTGGTGCCTGATATCTCTCATTATGCCGAGAGCGGCTCGAGGCGAAGGGGTTAACTTTGAAGTATCATTGCCATTTATTAATGGTCAAGTTGGACCCCGCCGCAGAACGCCCCAAATTGAAACTGATTGCCTCAACTGAATTATTAAATAGACGCCATTTGTTATGGAAAATTAATTTTTTGGCGTCAACTTTATTGTTTCGTGTTCGATATTAATCTAGGGCTTTTTGTTAAAGAGAATTGCTTTTCTTCTCCGTCTAAGGGGTTATACACTTGTTAAGGGCGAATGGAGGTAATTTTTTGTTATATTTCGACAGGACAATTATTTTTTACAAAGAAAGTATGTACTCGTAAAATTTCAAAAATATTCCAGTATTTTGAAAGTCCGGCTGTATTACTGCAACACCTTTTTTAAAGCATCATTTGCGGTGGACATGATGATTCAAGACAGGTTCATCTGAAATCAGAATACGGAAAGATTACATTAGTTTATGTCATCGGCTAGGGCCTGGATTAGGCTTAAGATTTGTAAAAACTGTGATTTTAAACCATTTTAACGCGACCATTTTAACAAAAAAATCGTGTTCTAAGTTGCTAAATTTTCAGTTTATTTGCGACAATTTTTTTTTGCAACAAAATTTGAAATCCTATGTCCAGGCCTAAGATCTTCTTATAATCAAGAAGTGTTATAAATTTGCTATCGATCAAATGACTAGTTTATTGCAATCTTGCCCACCGCAAAGGTATTTTTCAAAAAAAGACGATTCGAATCGTATTTAAAACTTCTGTATATTTATTGTGTCTGTGTCTGTGTCTTTTTGTAAAAATACACACACTACACAACAGAATCCCTTTCAACCTCTAAAACATCGATTTGATATTTCTACGAGCAAATGTAAAATGACTGACTGATTTTTCCGCCCGTCAAAATCATATAAACCGTTGAAATAAAAAACCGTATAACCGTAACTACTTCTTTGCTCATCTTTATGAAAATTGGTGAAAATATTCTTCAGATACTGTACTTAAAGAGTATGTAAAAAATTATTTTCGATTGTTTTCCACCTTTGACAAGTGTACATAATACCAAAACTAGATACATAGTTCACATAATATCTATTTCAATAACTGTTGCGGATGTTCAACATTGACGCTAGCTCGTTTGCCTCCTAATCCATAAAAAAACTCCTCAGATGTCATGGAGTATATGTTTTAAATTTTACGCTCACCATTTGATTTTCACATTTTCAAATCCCGGAACAATCATATATATTATGTGCCCATATAACTATGTTATAAAATATCATGATATTTTTTATCAAAAATATCAATGTAGAAGTTACACAAGTTACAGATACGTAGCAATGATACGGTGAATTGATAATTGATCAGTGAATTTTGACATTTTTATAGTTTTTTGAGGTGGAGAGTAACATATATTTTTGCCCGGGTTACTGACAAGCAATCGAAATTTAGGTGAGCAAAGCCACGGTTAAAACCTAGGCACTTGGTCGTGAAATTAAATTGATAATCAAAAACTTATCCATTGCACTGATGAGTATGTGTTTAGTTGTAATAACAGCTTAAGATTATTCAATTGAAACAATAAAATTGAAAAAATCCTAAAAATTTAAAAACCTATATTGTTTTATTAGCTTAAGCCATACCTGTAATAATAAACCTAATGATAACCTAATTGGATCATAAGTTCTGGCACATGTTTATTATGTAATAATTTACATATGTTTGTATTTACAGTAACTATTTATATACCAAAAGGAACTTACTAAAACATAGATGATTAAGCTAATTAAACTTATTCAAAATAACATCCGCGGTTTCAAATACAAGCCTTCAACTGCGCCAGTCGTGATGCTTGGAGTGACTCCAATTCAGGATGAGGCCATGAGCAAGCCCTTTTCTTCAAGTTAAATCTGGACTGAAGCAGGGCCAGTCCGCGTGTTTGATGAAGTCAACTTCACGTGCCACCAGTCTTGCGTGCTTTTCGTGCTATGAGCTGACGAGAACGTTGCTGAAATACCCAGTTTCTTTTATTGAACATGTTATGAGAAAGAGGTTCCACTCGGTTTGTAAGGACGGTATTTTGATGCACAATTGCATTCGTTTTTACGCCTTTCTCACAAAAATATACCTCAGTTAAACCCGAATATGAGACTCCCAGCTAAACCAAAATGGCCTCGCTGAACATGCGGAATGCGGTTGCTGGGTTCTTCACTATCGTGGGTGTACATCGTATCCTGATCTTAGCTACAATAAACAAATAGTTGTTTATTGTAGCTCACCTCCAAGGCAAAAGTTTTTTCATCCAAAAAAAGAGACACCAGACATTCTAACGAGTGATTATATGCGATACCGAACAGCGATTTACCCAGTAAAATTCGGTGTTTGACTCTGCACTGTATTTAGAAATAAGATAGTATGTCTCTAGAAACATAATAGATAGTTAGTCCTCTAATATTGCCGTTCACGCTAGAATACACTAACGCTTACTCAGTTTTTCTGCTGCCAGGATTGAAAATTTTGGAAAGGGTCCACAATACCACAAACCTACTTTAATGAGTGATTTAAATTGAATCGTTTTAAAAAATCAAATTACCACCAAAACATTAATTACTACTCCCTTATTAATTTTTCCATGGTACGCGAACGTCCAAAATTGACACTTATTGCTTTCGTTCGAACTTATTCCAGGGAACCAATTAATCACGTCGCCTCTGTCCAATAAATCCCCTTACGGACTTTAATTATTTTCTTATGATTTTAATTTCTACTCAACCTACAGTCCGGAGGCCCCTTCGTTTGGATTTGCGAACAACTGTCACCGCTCGGAATTTTTTCCGAGTCAAGTTGGTGACTTTTATTAATAAAGGCGGAAGACAATTAATACTACTTAATTTTTGTTTAAGGATTCCGAAAACTTAATTACACGGTATTTCTTTTAGGATGTTCTTAGAAGGGAGGAGAAGGAGGCAGGTGTGTGGAATTAAAAAAAAATACTTGCTAGCTTTGTTGACGCAAACATTTTATGTGAAATAAAAAAAAATATTTTTAAATCATTGTCAAGTATGTATCCTGCGAGTTTAATAAAATATTGATACGGGTACTATCTAGAAAAAAGGCAGACTTGTGTAGATCCAAGTTCTATTTGAATGGAAGGGCTCCCCTCTTCGTTCGGACCTATGTCTTGATGAAATAATGATTCGTTCAGCCGACGGCTCACATTAAATTTGAACCCGATAGTGGTTAAGTGGAAGGATTCCTGTGCAGCATCCGCCTAAGGTGGTACGAACGACAGCATCGCTAAATATTCTACCACTAAGCAGTAATGTGTAAATTTTTAGAGTGTAGTAATTTTTTGGCATGTCTATTACTTCTCGTCCTTTTATTCGTCCTGTTCACCTTTTCTTTGTCGGATGAGTAAAGAAACTACAAGAGCTGGAGATTTCAATCTAGGAATAACTTAACAGTCATTTAGTTAAGTAGTTTTAAGCATTCTTTTGTGTTTCAATATATATAAAAATGCAAAACATGAAAATTATACAAAAAATGTGTATTTATGTACTCTTCACTGCTTGTCGAATAAAATATAACAGTGCTAACAATACCAGAGCCTCGATAATCGTTCGTCGTTCAATTCTTTCACGAGTCGCTCCTAAAACCACGCAATTAGAGCCATTTGTCCACAACAATGGAGATTCGTCCCCACCCCGGTCCGCCTCGCGAAATTAGTGATGACTTCAATAAAAATAATTCCCGTCTTTTAAGCAAATTGCATCGCGAAGAGTCCAACGAAAGCCTTTAATTAAGGGTCGCCCTCCGCCACCCCGTAAACATCGTCGTGGCCTTAGCTTTTTATTTTACGCTAATTCCCGGGGCCGCTTCGTCGCCGCATAAGTTACTTCACCCCTTCCCCGTGATTCTTTACGCCTTTTTGTCGCCGTTTGAATTCTTTCGATGCTACCCTACCCTTCCCATCTGCCACTCCCGTCAATATTAACTCCGCGCGACGAGTTAAACTTTTTAATATCCGTTAAATTTCGTTACGTTCTAAGTAATACTCTTTAAACCTTTTAAGGAGCCCGCAAAAACCTTTCGACGAAAGCTCCAACGGAAACTTCGTTAAGTTTCATATATATATATATATATATA
>DWHO01001079.1:0-16657 GCA_018247575.1 Eurytides lysithous rurik
CATTTAGTGTCACCTCACTAAACCGAGGCCTCTGTCCGCCGCTTTCCGAGTTTCCTTGGAGAGCGCGCGCGCTGCCCCGTTTTCTGGCGGATCGCTGACCGCCCCTAATTGATTGGGCCCGTACATTTGCCGAATAAGTTTTAGGTCAACACCGCCGCAGAAGCTCTGCGCAATATTTTATCAAACATCGTCTTTAAAATTTAATGAAAACAAATATCCTTAGATTTTCTATAAAATTTAAATCAAAATCTTATATATAAAGTATAAAAATGTATAGATGAAAATTAATATAATATACATTTAATTTCCATGTTTTTATTACGTGACACATAATTAGAAACATTTATATCTTAATAGCTACCTTAAAACAAAAAACCTAAACTTAACTAAGTTTTATTACATTAATTAGATTTAAATTTAAAATTGTCAATTAAAGGTTATGTAATCCCATAACATTGACCTCTCGATGAACTCATGTTTATGACGTCTGCGGCTGTCAAACTTGCAACTCTGCTGTATATTTTTAACAAAATATTTTTTTCAATATATGTATATCTAATTTTAAATTTTCCTGTTTGAACAATTAACACAAAATATACCGTCGTTTCATTCAAACACGTTATCGTGTTATTTGATGAGACTAAATAAGTATGTATATCATTTTAAACTCTGTTTACAGTCTGAAATAAGTTTAAGAGAATATTTGGAATAATAAAACAGTAAAAATATTTTTTTGCCTTATACGATACCTTTAATACTATGGATGTTTATGGGCCGTGGCGTTCGCTTACCATCAGGTGAGCTGCTTGCTCGTTTGCCTCATAATCCCTATAAAAATAAATGGATATCGAACACGACATTGAATGAAAAGTATCGATACTGTATAACATGAGTAATCATGTAGAAATATGTAAGCCAGAATTAAATGCTTATATTAACTTTTTGAATTATTTGTTCATCGTATCGTATTGTATGTATAATATTTCTTTTGTATGTCAACTTCACTCTTTAACAAAGTATACTTGATTACCATCGAGTGCCATCTATAATTATACTTAAATTACATAGTAACATAGATTTTGAAATTATCTACCTTGGGTAACGTTTTAATAATAATATTTATTTTTGTTTCAATACTATTAGCATTAAATAATTTTCCTTGTAATTTATTTTAAAACACAAAAACAAACTTAATTTAGCTTAGCTTAAGGAAGAAGAAACTCTGACATATACTATACTATTGGCTTTAGACTAAATAAAAATTACTATTTATAACACTTATCAAAGTGTGCTGGTATGAGATCATAAAACGAAAGACTATGTTTCGATATTAAGAGAAATCGATATTTCACCGTGTCCCTATTTTATTATCATTCACTAACGTAGTAATTATATGCTCTGTAGTCATTTATAACCAAAAAAGTGACAGAAATGCAAATAGTTTGTAAATAAAAAATACATGTTTTAAATACACGTTTAATATGATAAAACTTTCCATCTTTTGTTTTACAGACAATTCAAAAAATAATTAAACTTTTGCAGCAACTTATAACGTTAACATATTTTAATACACAACAAAAATCCGAATGAAATCAAACCGCGGTTTCTATGATATTTTTGTTAAAACCTGTGCAATAAACCCCTCAAAGCAGGCTGTACGTCAGTATACTAATGGAAAATATCTTACTTTCACATACTCGGAGTTATTCGGAATTTGTGAATATATTTCACAACATCTTCTCCAACTTAAATGTAACAAAAATATTGTCGGATTATTAACAGACAGAAATGTAATTGTACCCTGTGCAATAGCTGCGTAAGTTTGGATACTATGTCACATATAATGTTATGAATGAACCTCTATTTCCATTTTAATATTAAAAGTTGCCTTATATTTATCATATTAATGAGTGATATTCAAAGCTACCTTGACCCTCCTTCAGTCTTATTTTTCATTACAATATTAATTACCAAATTTTATCATTGTTTCTTAGTACTTTAATTTATTAATCATTGCTTTAATATATTTTTCTTATAATTATTACTTTGTTATATTAATTAAAGTTTGTTATGATAAAATTCTATGATTCACATGAGTTATTCTCACTTTAATAATGTGTTGTTTTGTTTTTCAGGGTCCACAAAGGCAGTAATACATTTATGTTTTTAGATCCATCACAAGTCACTGAAACATTTAATGGTATAAATTTTCAAATAATAATTTCGATTCAAGGTGAATCCTGCAGCTCCCATTTTAAACTATTAGAAGAAAAGCCAAATAAAACAATAACAATTTTCAATTACATAATTAATTTTTACAAATGGAGCAATTATAGTGATTTAAGATTTAACGAACTTGTAACAGAATGTTCCTTTGTTGTGACAACTTCAGGAAGCACAGGAGAAAAGAAACATGTGCAGGTTCCAATCAGATGCATTCAACCAAATATTGATGACCTTACACAACTGTTTAATATAACTTCTGATGACATTATATATTTTTCCACACCACTTACTTTTGATCCTTCTATGGTTGAAATTTTATTAGCATTTAAAAATGGAGCATCACTTTTAATAGCACCTGAAGAAAGTGAAATTTTATTTCCTAAAAACCAAAAACAACATATAACAGTTTGGCAGACAACACCATCTAAATTTTTTCAATACACTGACAATGAAATTAAAAATAAAATTTTGTGTGCTAACTCATTGTTAAAAATTTTGGCACTTGGTGGAGAGCCATTAAATGGTGTAAAAAAGTTGAAAGAATTAAAGGATGTAAACAATAAGACAAAATTATTTACATTATATGGAATAACAGAAATGTCTTGTTGGGCTTGTGTTGCTGAATTGGATGTAAATAAAATTACAACAGACTATGAGGTACCTTTAGGCAGTTGTCTTTCAGAAACTCAAATAAATATTGAAACTGGAAATTCAATTGATAACACGGGAAAAATTGTATTAGGTAAGATTTGTAGTGTGCATTTAGTATTTATAATAATTTTGAGACTTGTTTTTGGTATTTTTTTTACTGATAACTATTCCTAATTTTAGTCAGTGATACAAGAAAATGTTATATTTTGAACAAATCAGCTGTGAATGGAGAAGAATGTTCCTTGAAATGTATTGATACTGGAGATATTGGTGAAGTGAAAAATGGCACTATTTACTACAGGGGTCGTAAAGACGACACTATAAAAAGATTTGGTAATAAAGTTAATCTACAGTATATAGAAAGCAAAGTAATGGAGTGCTTGGAAATAAAAACTTGTTCATGTATCTGGTTACCTAAATTAATGCTTCTAGTCTTATATTTCTCATCAGAGACATTTAGTAGTTATGAGCTATCCAAAGTTATAAAAAGCAAATTGGAGGAAAAATGTTGGCCGGATAAATTAATAAAAGTCAACAATTTACCAACAAATACTCATGGCAAGACATCAAGACTTACTTTGTCTAAAATGTTTGAGAAAGATACTCTTGCGCAACAAAATATTTTGCCATCTGTAGCATTTATAGAAGAACTTTTATTGGGAAAGAATTTAAAGATAGATGAAATTAAAGATAAAACCTTTGAAGCAGTTGGTGGGACGTCTTTTCTTGCTATTACTATGTGTAATAAACTTTCTCACATGTATCCTAAATTAGGAAATTTAATTCTACCTAATTTGATATCAAATAATAAATCAATTAATGAAATAGTTCAGATCATACAAAAAGATTATTTTTATGAGAAAAGAAAATCTAAGAAACGATTGAAAAGTCCTGACTCAAAATCAAAAAGATTAGCAAGCATGCAAACTATTAATGAAATACAGAAATATTCTGCAATTCAGCACATAGTATTTGAAGAGTTATGGAAATACAATACTGGAAAATGTGTAGATGCTTCCCCAACATTATGTGCTATAAAAAAGTAAGTAGATTCTAAAGTAAATAAATCCATAAGGGTGTGATATGTATTAATTATATTTATAAAGTGTTGTGACCCGAAATCTATTAATTTTCCCAATAAAACTTTTAGAATTTTGCTAAGAATGTGGCAATTCTAATGGATTGTTAAAATAATCAGGTTGCAATCTTTGTGAATATAGCCATTCACAGTACTGTTAAACTGTACCTACTGCAAGTGTAAATAAAATAAAACATTAATAAATAATATTACAGAAAAACGTTTGTAGCTATAAGCAGTCATTCCGGAATAATAGTAGTTATGGATGTAAATACTGGAGTGCTACAAGGAGTATTAAAACTAAGTTCTCGTATTGAAGCTTCTGTTTGTTGCTTTCATTCCACATTGGGTCAATGTGGAGTTGTTGGTTCTTATGATGGTACTATTATTTGTTTTACTTTACCAAATTGTGAAGAACTCTGGAAAATAAACGTTAAATACATGATAAAGAGTAAAGCATCATACAGTAATGGCTTTGTTTATATTGCATCATATGATGGAATGATCCGCTGTATTGATTGTACGGTAAGACAGCTTTTATTTATTAAAATGCACATAGCATTTATTATACATAGCATCTATTCACTTTATACAATTTTCTTTCTTAGTGAATTTGACATAATAAATAAGTTAGAATTTTAAATATAAATATATTTAATTAAAATTATTGCTGAAAAGGTAACAGCGAGACGTATAGTGCACATGGCTCATTTAGCGATAGAGGAAACCTCTTCTAATTCCTTTATTGCCAAAATATATCGATTGCCTATTCCTTACATCAAATAAAAAATATTAGTATAATTTTCCCGATTAATGATATACATTGGATGAAAACATCATATACATGGCATGAAAACTGCATATTAATCCGATAAAAAGGAAATGTTTTTAGGGTATGAAAGGTCTTCCTATATAGAATCACCTGTTTGTTTTCACCGATTTTAAAACATTGCCTTGAATTCATTTAAGTATAAATTTCTAGAATGGAGATATTAAAAAAACAATACAAGTGACAGATAAAGCAATATCTGCAGACTTAATCCTTAATAAAAACGGCTTTATAATGGTCGGTACACTATCTAACATTTGCGCCGGTATAGATACAAGGACAAAAAAAGTAGCATGGCGCGGTAAAGTTAATAGCCCAGTTTTTGCCAGTCCGGCTTTGTACAACGATGAAAAATACGTCGTATTCGCCGAGGTCAACGGCGAAATACATTGCCGAATTGCTGAGACAGGTATCAAGGTAGGTATAATGTAGTCTCCGTTTACTAACTGCACATTTTTTTTCATTAATCAAAAAAAAAATTATCATCATCATCAGCCGTTTCCTATCCACTAGATATAAGCCTCTCGTATGACACGCAACTGAGCTCGATCTTGGGCTCTTTGTTTCCAACCGCTTTCAAATATACAATTATTTAAAAAAAAATGCTTATTTTATTATTACACATTACATATTAGAAATTTTCTGTTTGCAGATCTGGAAATATGCAATTGCTAAAGGAAATGTCTTCTCTTCCTTATATATAAAGGAATTAGAATCACTAAAATGGCAATTTGTATTTGGGTGCCATGACAATGGAGTGTACAGTTTTACTGTCAAAAATGTTCAACCTGCTTCACACTGGAAAGTGGAATTAACTTCACCAGTATATTCCACACCTTGCTGCTTAAATCAAAATTCAGTACTTATAGTCTGTACTAATGGAAAAATGTGTGTCATAGATTCAGAGAATGGAAATATATCATCAATGTATCAGTTCCCAAATGAGGTCTTTTCAACCCCAGCTGTTTGTGAAGACAAAATATTTATTGGTTGTCGAAATGACTATTTATACTGCCTAAAATATTTTGAAAAAAAATAAACATGAAAGATATAACACTAGAGATTTTCAGGATTACAAATGTGTGCAAGGAATCTGAAATTTCTGTAATATATAAGCATTGGTTGTAATTAAAATTGGGATAACAATTTTATTTTTATATTGTTATGAGTGAACTGTTTTAATACAAAATATATCCTACACTAAGATAGACCATGTTCTATTAATCATGACCACCAAAAATCTTTTGGTATAAAATTTATATGTAATCATATTCATGTTCTTTTATTGTAATCCTTTTTATAAAATAATTATAGAAATCATTTCATCCAAAGTGTACAATGTAATGGATAGTGTTTATCAGTGCCTGTTATCTATGTTCAGTCAGCACATAATCTTTTGTTATAAAAATAAAAAAGCATAACATGTTATAATGTAACTTTATTAATGATCTTACAAGAACATTAGGTGTAAAGTGAGCATTCAATAAGTTGACATATTAATATGATATGGATACAGAATTGAATAATGTATCAAAATGGAATGCATTTTTGATGTCTACCACTTGTGCAGATCGATGTTATGCCCTTGTTCATCCTAAATTATAAAAGCAATCTTATTTGAATAAAATCCTATAAATAACATACTTATATCTTTTTAATATGTTTTGGTAGAAATAAAACTTGCAATTGGATGAGATTAAATGAAGTGATTTCAATACACACATCCTAAATGCTGCTTTGCCCAAAAATCCTAATAAACATCTTACTGTAGCCAGATATAAACAAATGATAAAATTAACAAGCAAATATACATTTTAGGAATTTTTAATTCACTGTTCCTCTTCCCCCAACTCAACTTTAACTTTGGAGAAGTCAAAGTCTTCATCAGTGCCCCTCTTATAGATCTTTAATACATCTAAGCAAGTTGTTTCAAAATGAGTAGTTGCATCATACGACTCTGATATGAAAATTTGGCTTTGGCTACCATCATCAGTTGGCTCATAGTAATCCGACACGGAAACAAACTTCTGCCTAATAGGGCCCAACAAGTCCAAACCAGGTTTGATTTCCGATTCAGGATCATTAGTTTCCACAGTAGTTGAAACCATAGCAATAAACCATCCCTTTGCAGCCACTTGATGAGTGTATGACACCAGAGAAACATAAATATCGGAATTTCTGCCCACTTGTTTTTGGGGAATAATAATCTGAGTAGATAAAGCATCTTTAGTATTAACTATAGGATGATCTAAGAGACAGATGCATCGGATTACTTGGCCCTTCTTGCGGACTCTATCAGGAACATAACTGGGGTCACAGTATACCTGTTTACATTTTGCTATTTCATTTCCTGAACGTACACCCACAACTTTACCTCCCTCTCCAAGGACAATTTCGTCAATTGGTTTGTCTAGCATATAAGTTCCACCATATATTGCTGACAGACGAGCAAAACCTTGAGGCAGCTCTCCAAGTCCATACATAGGGTACAAATAAGGTGATTTACCATATCTGGCAAGAGAGTCAGAGTACAACTTGATACGACGAATTGTCTGAATTGCTGGCTGCTGCAGGTAGTTATCATCTAAGTAGAGTGCCAAGGCATGGCCAGTGAAATCCTGAGTATTTTTGTCAAGCCCGAATTTATCGTACAATGATTGCATATTGGCTGTGCTGGGATCAAATTCTTTCCAAGTTTTTACATCTTCCTCCTGAAAATCTTGAACATAAATGAGGAAGTTACGGAATCGTCTCTTTTCAAACATGCCCATGAGATCGGACGCCAAAGCCTCTTTCTGATCTACGGGCACTTTCGAAATTTTTCCTCCTTTATAAACATAACTTCCTTCCACAGACTTAAATTCCAAATACCGGGTTACGCCCGTATGGATAAGCAGTTTTACTAATAGGCCATTCGCCATCAAAAATTTGGGAATCAAGTCCACGTTCCAGTCACGTCCTCGACCATATGTTTCATCCGGAGCCGGTGCATTGAACTTTGCGAACAATTCTTCTAACGGAGTTATTGACGCAGATTCGCCGCCGTAATACTTATTACGATCAATGTGTAATACCTTTTTTCCAGACACGGAAAGCATACCACTTAGGATGCATTCTTTAAGCCCTGTTCCCAAGACAATTGCGTCATATTCTTCATCCATTCTGGCAATTTGCGATATTCAATTAAAATCTTACACGAAGGGAAATTTGCAAGAAACCGGAGAATAAATGTCAAAATGTCGGATCTCTGTCTGAGCAAATATGTCTGCCAGCGATGACGTCGACGACTTTATACCAACCTTACAAATAATATAAACAGATACTATAAAATAATGTTGCCGTAAATTTTACAGCTTTGTTCATGTTCGAAAACTCAATTAGTATTTTAAAATAAGTTTAGATAAAATAAAAAAATACTTGACCACCCCCTATTATAATGTATTAAGAGAAAATAAAGCATTAATTTCCCATACTACATTTTAAGCACCAACTGCGGAGAAACTAAGTTTGAATCACAATTGATAGAGAATCTAATCGGTAGAAAGTTTTGGTATTAAATGTAAAGTAATAGGTTGTCCGAAAAGTTCGTGCCGATTTTCGGTATGTAGCGCGAGAGACCTGACTGTCTATATCTCAATTGAAAACAAATAACATGTGTACATATTCTAAAAAAATAGCTTCAGTCATATTTGGAAAAAAGTTTGATTACCATACGTTAATTATTAGCAGTTTTGTACGTTTTAGAATATGGTGGCAAATAAAGTATGTATAAAAACTTCCTATAATTAAGTTTCTATAAATTGTCAATTAAGTTTCGACCTTCTTCGAAAGGGTCTCTAAGGTTCGTTTATCTATCGATTGCTATTTATTTAAATTTTTTTATAAGTCAAATGCTTTATTTCTAAAAATCACTAAATCTTTTTTTTTGTTGAAATAAAAAAAGATTAGAAAAAATGTCCATATTAATAAATTTGCATAAAAATAAGACAATAATTAATTGGCTATAAAGTTCTTAAAAATATAACTTATTATTCTAACTATCAGTATTAAGTATCTGATAAACTCAATATTGATAAAAATGGGCTTAATGACTTTTAGTGTTACTGAGGCTTCTAATTATTCTTGTTAACATTTTTTCGTTATTTATAGGAAGTAATGTTTACTCTTTTAAACTTTTTATTAATTTAACTGATAAATTTCAGCCTTGTACGTTTTCGTATTTTACTATAATTTAAGGTCTCTTTTAAGCACAGGACATCTCTAGAGCTAGGTTCAATGGTAAATTGTCAGTGTCACTCGATCAGTCAAGTCAACGTTAAACAGTCAGACTTGTTTTTGAGTTTCGTTCCGTCTTGTTCATACTTTACACGTCTTTTCTCTGTGACAGCAAAATCATTTTATTTTCAAAAATTCATGACGACATAATGTTGAACACTAGTTTAGTTATAAATTTATTGTGGTCGGGTTTTACTTAATAACAACATCAGTGATGTGTGAAATGGTGTATAGATAATTTGGAACCATATGCTTCAAATTTTACGATATATTCTTGTACAGCAAATAACGGAACTAAATATAAGAAAGGGTGTCAAAGGCATCACGATCTTAAATGAGAGCGGATGGAAACACAAGTGTCCTTCAAATGAGAAAAAATGTCAACAGAAGGCAGTGGAGAGACACCTTCGACGGTACCAAGTTTGCCGGGGGCACCGGAACAAACTTATTTATTTCCAAAAGCAAAGGGACACTCCAGATCTGTGAGTCATGGTGGTACACCAACACTTGGTGCCAGCCTTGCAACATCACGGCCGCCGTTGAAATCGGCTTTACGTGGTCACCAGAGGGCACTGTCCCATGGTCAGATAGGAGAAGGCCGCGTGGCCCCAAATTCCGGCCACAGCCGAACCGGTAGTCGTACTGATTTTGTTCTTCCACCTGGACACCGTGAACCAGTGCCTGTGAGTGCACAGCCCCGAATAAATTCGCTTCGCGCGCATCACTCTCGGCAAGCTTCACGGTCTGATTCTATTTACACGATACGCCGTGATTCAGTAGTTGCACCATGGCGTAGAGCGGTATTCTGGTTGATGCGACGTCAGCAGCCTGCTGTTGACAATAGGCATCTCACAGTAACCCCTAACCACCTGGTCCCTGATAAAACCCCTCCTAAGGATCACCCAAATGGCCAGAGATGTGACAATAAAATTCGAACTACTAAATACACACTTCTTTCTTTCATTCCTAAAAATCTGTTTGAACAGTTTCATAGAATAGCAAATGTGTACTTTATATTCATAGTTCTGTTGAACTGGGTGCCAGCCATCAATGCATTTGGAAAGGAAGTGGCAATGCTTCCAGTGTTGTTCGTTCTTGGTGTTACAGCTATTAAGGACTTGTTTGAAGATCGTCGCAGACATCTCTCAGACAAGAGAATCAACAATGCGTCTTGTCGAGTCTACAAAAAGTAAGTGTTTAATTATTCATTAGAAGTTAATAAGTATTTATAATAATTGAAACACTTATAAAATGGCTTAGGACTGTTGTTTTTTTATTACATATTGTTATAGTTAATTGTTAATAATACTTATGGTTATTGTTTCTTTGTTAACTTCTAGCTTGCACAATTGTGTTATTTAGAAAGCCATTATTATTACCAAAAACAGTTATATCTTAATGATGTTACTGATTATGTATTAACTTAGACAAATTAGTAATGAATTATGAATTAGCAATAACTTTTTAATTGAAAAAATTATAATTTATACTACATAAGTCATAAATCAACTTTAATTAAGGTTACACAAAAAGAATTTTATTTATAATATAATCTTGAATTTATCACTATCTAGAATAAAGAATTTAATAACTTTTCAAATTACTTCAAAAAAATGTGCTATTTGTGGCATTATGTTTTAAAATTTTATTGTAGTTTCATCCTTTGTAGTAGACTAGTTCTTTTATTGTTTTTAATGAAGAAACACTAAGAAAGTTAATATAAGAATGAAATAGTTTAAATACAACTGCTTCATTACAAATCTTTTTATATTTAAACTTATCTCACATACCTACTATTTACTTTTATAAATAGTAATCAGATAAAACAGACAATGGCAATATTTTTTATAAACTAATACCTCAATCTGTTCCATGGCCATCTGTTTAAAATATCAGAAACCTATCCTAATCTAAATTTATTTAAAAATTTAAACATTTGATGTTTTTTCGCCTTATATTTGTTACCTTATAATTTATGAACAGGTAAACTTGTGCTAATAAAACTTCAATCAATGTGTACATTCTTCCCAGAACATCTTCTTTCTTGTATTCAAACTTTTCTGGGGCAAGGACGTAAATTGCTATGTACATACATATTTTATGTATGTACAATGACAGTTAAATTATGTATGTCTTGTTAACAACAATACAATTACAAGAGTGGACCCATGTTATAGATTGTCCAATCAACCCATTTTTGTTCACAAAAGAATATATTGTTTAAACCATAGGTTCCAACTGGGGCGGTATTGCCCATTAATGGGCTCTGGAGCTTTTCATAAGGGCGATTAGAGAGGGAGAGAGAATTAATTTTTAATTTGTTTAAATTTTAAAATTAGTTATGGTGTAGATGGTATTAACTATTATGTATAAAAAAAAAATTTTTTTTTTACTTATAAAGGGGGCGATAGTACATAAAAGGTTGAGAATCTATGGTTTGACAAGTTGACGCCGGCGCGGATATTCGCGGTCCGTTCTGTGGGGCGTCACTTCAAATAGCGGTCTGACCCATGGGACGACGCGGCATCAAATTACACTGTTTAAAACTTGCGCTCTAATACCCACTGGCTGTAAATTCAATTGCAATTTCCCCTAGGGAAATAATAATGACGAAAAAGGATAAGCATATTTTAAGTTCCTACGAAGGACCCGCGAAAAAGGCGAGAAGGCGATTTAAAAATGTTACAAACGGTTAGCAAACCTAAAAGGCGCTCAGTACGCCACACAAAAAAGTAAAAACATTTTGCAATAATTAGCCTTACGGTAAGCCGGCACATTGTTTAACCTATTATAAAAAATTGCTTAAAAATGAATGAATATACTTAATTATATTTAATTTTTAGGTTAATTTATACGTTAAGTTTTATGTTTTATTTATTTTTGCATGGTATAATATTTTTATTTTTATATAGTTTGATTATAAAGTTAAAATATTAATGTATGCTGTTGAATAATTAAAATAGAATTTAATTTGGTAAGCGCCATCCGTTGAGGCATTCACCGGTGGTACGCTCCGTACGATGAGGCAGTCTAGTGCGGGCCACCGGTAGTACGCGTCGGCGTGAACGTATTAAAGAAATTATCTAAACCATGACATGGTACAGTTACGTCACAGATATGATGATGAAGGAAGTACGAATACCGTTTAGGCATAGAAAATCGGCTTAGAACGGGAGTGTCTTTGCTTCTGCGTTTCGTCCGGTGAGTGAGGTGGCCGGTGGCCCATCCCCTCCCTCCCCTTCCTACCTCTCCCACTCCCCTTCCTACCTCTCCCACTCCCCTTCCTACCTCTCCCATTCCGCTCCCTACCTCTCCCATTCCCCTCCCTACCGCTACCTCCATCCAATTCCTTCCTTTCTTCCTCTCCCGCATTTGCATTTTCAGTAATATTGCAAATGTCTATGGGCGGCGGTGATCGCTTACCATCAGGTAAGCCGCTCGCACGTTTATCAGCCTAATACATAAAAAAAACCGTTTAGGCTGCTGCATCGGCAATAGAAAGATGTTTAAGTTCTATCTATCGCATATTCACCCCAAAAAATTAATTTATTGAATAAGGTATTTTATAACTCTCGTATTACTAAGCTTCTTGATTCTCGTGTTCAATTCCTAAAGGAACAAGACGAATATATTTTAGGTTAATCTATTTTGACCGATCATATATACGTGACAAGTTTTAGCTGGTTGCTGTGCCCAGTAAGGCATTATAATGACTATTAGGACTTTCCAGATGCTTCGCATATTTTTAAGTATAAAAAGCAATCAGTGACACTCCATGTTAAAAATTATACTTGCTAATTTACATACGAACCAACCAACCCTTAGGCATATGTAATTTTAATAATGATTAAGTGTTATATATATTTTTTAAATCAACTGACTTAAAATAAATATACCTTGAACATACATTATCTATTTGCTTTTAAGGAGTTATTTGGCATGTTTTTGTCCGGGATCTGGATCAACCTTGAAATAGAAAAAGAATTGTCAAAATTGGTTGACAGTTTGAGAAGATATCGTTTAATATACAAAAAGAATCAGACGAATTAAAAACCACCCATTCTAAATTTGTCTGTGGTTAAAATATATCTCCTGTGATATAACAGCTTCATTGTTAACCCTACCGCAAAGAGTCGTAATTTCCATTACACGCTTTCTATCGCCGATTCTCGAAGTAGGTTAATTCACTGTACTGATACTGATTGTCTGTGAATCTTCATCCATCATCCTAACGCAATTTCTTGCTTAATAATCGTAAGATTGCCGACGGATTCGTCGCGTCCAAAACACTAAACACAAGAAAATGCGTTTTTAGAAGGACTTTTAATCATCTGGCGTTGTATTTTTTTTTTAATTAAAATGCCCTTCAGTCTTTATAAAGAATATTCTAGACCTAGCTTCACAGATGTTATACAGACACTAAGGTAGCATAAGCAAGAAATAAACAGCAGAATGTTATAAATTTTATATGGCTTACAGAAATTAGCTGAAATCCATTTTATCTTGTGGCGTAAAAGCTAAGCAACTTTATATTGTTTGTACTTACCATATAAACTTTATAACAAACACGGCATATCGACAATAGAGTATTGGAAACATGCTAAACCCTGTGTAGTGATTAATGAGAAAACATGTTTGTGTTTCCTATTCACATCATAACTGATGCAGTGTAATGCTTTAAGTTAAATTGATGTATATATAGACCTAGAGGAGAACAATATTCAAAATACGGTAATATTTCTAAATATAAAAAACTACCTTCGACCCTCCTAACAACTGTTCACAAATATTGAAAGTAGGATAATCCCATTTCAATTTCTTATTAAAAATTGCTAATTATAGGAACACATTAAAATCTATTTTTTGGAGTAGTAGGCAAACAAGTAAGCTGATCATCTGATGGTAAGCGATAACCGTTGCTCATAGCCCAATTTAAGGTGGGAATTTTTGGAAGGAAGAGGGATAGGGAATGGAGGAAAAGGGCGTTGGCCACCGGCTACCTCACTCACTGGACGAAACGCACACTTCCACTTTACGTCGATTTTCTATGAAGTCGTGGTACTGTCCGGTTCGCTTCAGCTGCATTGTCAGCAACTCAAATGTTTTTTTCAGTAGTAGTTCTATCCACAAGAAAAAAATTCTCGTGTCTCGAAATGAATTTCTATAATGTAATAAGTTCATTGAAATAGACTATATTTTTAAACAACAATGTTACATTCAGACGGATGTCATCGATGTATTATATAGTATGACTGCCTTCGACCTCATAAAGCCGGCAGTTTGGATTAAGGTCTGTGGTATGGACATAAATCCGGAAGACTAAATAAATAATAGTCTACAAGGAAATAACCGAGAGTAATCTCTCGTAAAAGGTTGTACATACTCCATCTCAAAATCTAAAATTATGTTCATTTGATATATTGCTTTTTCGTTCGTATGTATATTAAAAATAAAAGCAGTTCCAAACTAATTTTGAAGAACAAGCCATCATACCCAAAACAATAAAAACAGCTTTAACTTTACCAGGTTATATCTAGGATCTAACCTGGTAAAGTTAAAGCTTTTTTTTTTATAAGATTCTTGTTTCTGTTGTTGTTTTATATGTAATACCAGATGATAAACTTGAAAGAATAATAAATATAATAAACATAATTGATAATTAAAATCGTTAAAACTCTATCATCAGTCCGAGTGCATCTTCGTTTTGGTTTTACCAAAGGTAAATCGACATCGGATGTGGATGCTAAGCTATTTACGACGATTTTAACGACTTAAGAGTATTGCATCATGCAAGCGAGAAATCTCAAAATGCTATCGGGGTATTTTGCGAGTAATCCATAGCCTTTGATCGACCATCAGACTTTACTGCTCAAACTCGATCATTATGGAATACACGGTATTGCGCTTGATCTTATTGCCTCTTACTTAAGCCAGAGAGTCCAGGGAGTCGATAAAAATAATATTGAATTATCTTGATCTATGAGTCTATTCTGGGGGCTTTTTTAATCTTACTATATATAAATGATTGGCCTTTTTATCTAAAAAAAATGTGTGACATTTTTCTCTTTGCTGGAGACACCTCCCTTTCAAGGTTAAGTGTATTCGTACTAATTATGACGAAGTAAACAGTGCTCTGTTACGCATACTTGACTGGTTTAAAATTAATAATTTAGTGCTTAATGCCAAGAAAACTAAATGTGTTAAATTTACCCTTCCTGATGTTAAAAGTCAACATTTTTGCTTGCTTCTTAACAACGAAGCACTGGAATAACTTTGGGTAAAAAACTACAGTGGAGCCCCCATCTCCCAACCCTCGCAGGTAAACTTTGCAGCAAGGAAAGCAAGACAATTGACGGATGTTGATACAACTAGACTCGCTTATTTTAATTATGTTCATAATGTTCTGTTCTACGGCATCCTATTGTGGGATAACGCCGCGGAGATGAATTCGATATTTATTTTTCAGAAACGAGCGGGGTATTTATAACCTAGGAGCTCGACATTCCCAGAGAGACGATTTTTGAAGCAAGTGTTATTTTACCGGTTGCCTCACTATATATACTTTGTAATATATTGTTTATTCGACAAAATTTTAATAATTTTATAAAAATCAGTACCAGACACACAGTGAATACAAGAAATAAAAATAAGCTTGTAACACCTCGGTTTTATCTCCAAAAGGTTTTCTCCAAAAATTTAATAAATTTCCACAAAATATGTTAGCCAAACCAATTAGCTCTTTTAAAAACATTGTGTTGCTTAAAGCTTATTTATTACACTGTTCAGGAGTTTCTGGTAGATAAAAGTTAATTTAAGCCTTAACATATCGACGTTGGAAAGCAAAAACGTATTAAATGACACATGGAGTCATTTTTTTAAATTACATTGTTGAAATCAGTAAATTAAACCAAGTCGATTGATGTATGTCTGGTCAAAAATTTTGATTTTGCTGGTTACTACGTTTTTGGTTTCCAGCATCGATATTATAACGGTATTTTAAAAGAGCAACTGTTGAGTTTCTCGCCGGCTTTTCTCAACAGAATTGTATTCCGGGCTGGTAGTAGCTTCATCACAAACAAAATGACGATTCAAAAGTGCATGTAAAGGCGCCTAGTTGAATAAATTTTATTTTGATTTGATTAATTTTATATATGCGGTTATATAGGCCAGAGACTATAATTTATATGGTACTCAATTGAACAAATTTTGTATTTGCCGAGTAAACAATAATCAGACTGTTAGTTTGTATGCTGTTCACGGACTTTTAATAATTTTTTATTGAATATTAACATTAGAATAAAATAACCAATGATCCATGATCGTTCATGATTACGATTTGTTTATGCTAGCTATCGTAAGAAAAAAATTATACTTATTATTATTAAATCTGAATCCTTTAAAGTTTTATTTTGTTTGCTCATCAAACATAGACACTACTAAAACTTTACGATGTCAAACACAAGAGCTTTTTTGTCGATTTTTGTTTTATGTATCGCCAAGGATAATTATAATAATTGTTTTACCAAACCTCTCATCGGTCCTCTCATCCGTGCTCGCCAGCACAAGCGATTGGGCCAGATTACACTTTACGACCAGCC
>DWHO01001080.1:0-16655 GCA_018247575.1 Eurytides lysithous rurik
GGTCGTGGTACTAATCCGGTTCGAGCCGGCCCATTCAGCAGCGGGAACAGCTGCGTGGCTCTACCACCGTAGAAATACCTACTTAATAATAACTATATACTCGGCGTTTGCATCATTTTGGCAGCGTTCGAGGCGTATGCCGCTTGAATGCCATGATGCTCATGTTTTACCTATTCTATATATATTTCGTAATCATTGCGTCGAGCTTCCCACATCGACCCGAGAGAAATTATAAAATGTCAACGAGGATTTAATTTTTGGCTTTAATTTAAACTGGTGTTTTGACATGTCTATTGATTACGTGAAATTATGCTTTTACCACAGAATTCTTAGAATCGCTAGAATGCCGGCGCGCTTAGAAGTTGGAATATCAAATCCCCTCTTTTACCGAGATAATAAATACCCTCTGTTGAATTAGGCTCACTCTACCACTGAAATACGAAATTTAGATGCTTCGAGAGCCAAGCCGTATGAAATAGTAAACTCCTGCAATGATTTCCATTTTAGAAACGTCAACCATAAATAATTATGTTGTTCCATATAAGTTCGACGTAGTTTCGACAGATACAAATTGTTTGTAACACTGCGCGGTACCGTTTCGAACTATGGTCTTGTATTATGGTCGAACAATCGAAGCGGTTCGGGTGATTATTTCGTTGATTTTCATTTATCATATAGATTTCTCTTATTTCGGGTGTCGTGGCTCCGTACGCATGCATTCCGATTTTGGGTCATATTATATTTTCTTAAAATTAAATATTATGTTTGTGGTAGGAATATTGAGTTTGTCAAAGAAAATGCCACAGCATTATCAGTAATTCCCCCGCCAGGGAACGACTGTGCCAGTATGAAGGATAATTTTCACAGTGAAATTGTTAGGAATAAATGGAGCTAAATTTTTGATGACCTGATGGCGCAGATGTTAAGCTATTGGCTTTGGTGTCGCAGGTTTTGGGTTCGATTCCTTCTCGGGACAAATATTTGTAACTTTTTTGTAATAAGTGCAACACTAATATTAGAGATGTCGTTTACCTCATCTAGTTTTTCGTTATTTAGTTCACCGTTTATGTGTCAAAAGCGGACGTTATAAACTTTCTATAATACCGAGAACCGGTATAATGGTGCATTAAAATAGTTTTATAATCACGTCGCCCGACGGCGGACTGTGTTTATATTATAAATAATTAGTTTAGCGATACACTGCCGTGCAATATACTTCATATCGGCGTATCCTGTATATATAAAAAACGACGTTTTATATTTGTTACCACAATTTCGAATACAGTTTGGGTGTATTTGAGTAGGAAATATACTTTTGCACCATCCGCTTATAATTCCTTGACGCCAAGTGGCTCCTTGACATTTTAATTTCTATTTGCTTCAACCGACCCCCCTGTGTTTATTCTTAATAAACTTATAACAAAAACTATACATATCATTTTAATCATTGGTTAGAGCAATTTTTATAATATGACATTTATGATTTGACTCATTATGTGGCTGGCATTGACATTAAGAACGTAAATATTTAATATATTGTTTTATCTTATTTGATGTTTCATAAACAATAATTCACCTGGGATGGTATCACTATAATGACAGTTAACCGATTGTCAAGCGGTAACGTACATACAGTATGTACGTTACCGATTAAGTAAATGAAGTATGTCAATACAGTAAGTTCCGAGTTGGGTGAATGCTGTTCCCGCTGCTAATGAGCCGGCTTGAACCGGATGAGTGCCACTCCTTCCTCCGGCCCACTCTCCTACTCTCCACCATAATCCCTTTCACTTCTCATCCCTCCCTCTTTCTAAAACTCCCCCCTTAAAGGCTGGTAACGCATTTCAAGGATCTGATGCAAATATTCATGGGCGGTGATCGCTTACCATCAGGTGAACCGCTTGCTCGTTTGTCACCATACTCCATCAACAAAAAAAAATGTGCTCCTGTGGACTATGGTAAAATTTCACACTGCTCTGTGTGTGCACTGGGCTATAAAAGGGTTTAAAGTTTTCCCTTCATATATTCGACGTCCATTCTATATATAAACAGATATACACTGGTATGGTATCGTCGACCCTGTTTGCTAGTAATTTATGAGGCGCCTTTAAGGAACCCTATCAAAACAGTCATATGTCAACAATACTCAGTTACTTAATTTAGAGACGAATGGGCAGTGATTAATATTCAATGTCACTTGACATCTTGTTACAGCCGTTTAGAACGGACACAGTTTTTTGGATGTAAACAATCGAATTTGCATATGAAAAAAATATATACATATATGCAAAACATATGTTAATGTTTTCTGTTAATACAGATACATATTAAGAAAAGAGCGTAGTTTACATAGTTGAGAAGGTACACGTAGCCGGATTTTTTATTTTGTATTTTTTTAATTTTATAATAAACATTGCAAATCCTCTATTTTAATATGGTCGCGTTTAGGAATAATATTGGTTATCGAAATAACTGGAACTAGTAATTATTGGGCATAGATTAACACCATCTCATATTCTTGGGTGATCAGCTCAGGACAGACAGGCAGTTTTATGTCGAAGTTGAAGGTGTTTACTGTTAAGTATACGAATTTCTCGTTTCGTCACTATATTTTGTGCATTAAATTCGTTCTTACCTCACAACTAATAATAGAATACAGATTCCTCTACATTGTCTTCTGTAAAATGGTAATAACTCATGACCCAACTGCATATATCTATTAATCGGTGAAAATCGTGATAGTCTTTAGATATCTAACCTAACTCTAACCATTCCATTTTCTATTTCTTGTAATTAACCGAAATTTGACGTTGTTGAAACGCAACTCATTTACGGATTTTGTCGTGTTATTTAAAGCGCGTTTCAAATTCTTTTTTTTTAAATATTTAATTTAAGAATTAAAGTATAAAATGTCTAGTGGCATTAAAGAATCGTTTGCACGTGTGACAACACCTTTAGTCGCGCCTCCGCAGTCTGGTATTTCCAGCCAGTGCCGCATCGCGAGTAAACCGTGAAGAATAAATATTAGACGATAAATCAGTGAAAATCGCCGGTTTACAGCGGCGCTTTTACGGCCGTAATAAAAGAACCGTCAACTATGGACAGTTAATGTGGAATAAATACGCGCGAAACGCGGCCAGGAAACGTAGCGCGACTGTCTGGCCAGCCTCCCAGTTTGGCACATTTCGACGCTCTTAATTCCCCACTGTGTTGTATTTTCGCCGGACTGACTAAATAAACACGAACGTTCTACTCTACGACCGTGTAAAAGTTCTTTCTGTATCAATGCACGGAATCGAGCATTCTTTGGGCCGTGTAGAAGTTCTTTCCGCAACAAATATTGATTCGACTACTTAGGACAACGACTTAAGAACTCCTGGTACATTCTTTATTAATTTCATCCCCTTCAAAGTAATCCCCGTCCGATAAAACGCACTTTTGCCAGTCCTCGAAACATTCGGAATAGTCTTTTTCCAGTGTAGCCTTCAAGACCTTCGATTCGGTTTTTATCTCCTCAATCTTGTCAAAACGGCGTCCCCGCATTGACCTTTAAACTTGGCTAAATAGTCAGAAGTCGCACGGATCCAAATCAGGCGAATTCGGTGGTTGCGGAATGATATGAGTCGAGTTTTTGGCAAAAAAGTCGCGAAGAACAAATCCTGTATGACATGGTGCATTATCGTGATAACCGAACCAAAAGTTGTTCGCCCATAATTCCGGCCGTTACAGACGAATAACTTCACGCAAACGACGCATAACGCTCAAATAATATTTTTTGTTGACAATTAGGCTCGGCGGAAGGAATTCATAGTGCACTACACCACGATAATCAAAGAAAACGGTCAACATGACCTTGATTTTCGATCGACTTTGCCGTGGTCCTTTCGGTCTCGTTTCGCCTTTTGCACGATATGCGCTGGATTGGTCAGTAGTTTCAGGGTCGTATACGTAAATCCAAGTCTCGGCTCCAGTAATGATGCATTTCAAGTGGTCTTGATCGTCAGATAGCAAAGTTTCACACACATCAATCAACGCGACGTTTTTTTTTTTTCAAAAAATTGTGCGATTTTGGCACCAATCGAGACTTGACGCATTCGAGACACAAACCGTTCTTCAAAATTGTTTGGGCTGAGCCAAATGATATTCCAACAATATCAGCAAGGAGACCTTGCTGATATTGTTGGAATATTATTTGTCAATCGACGATTTTCAAGCACCCAATCTTTGATTTTTTGGACGTGGTCCTTGTCGGTACACGTTGATGGTCGTCCAGAGCGCGGTTCGTCTACAACGCGTTCTCGGCCAGCTTTGAACTCGTTGTACCACTTATAAACGTTTTTTTGTATAGTTTGACCACCAAAGGCCTTCCGCAACATTCAATGTGTCCGCACAAGAATATTCGTCCCGCAAACAAAATTTGATGCAAGTTTCTTGCTCAACAAAATAACACATTGCAAAATCGAAAAATTCACTTTGGGTTGTTTACAAATACACGTGTAACTCGGAGATCATTAAACCTTTTGACAAATAGACGCTTGGCAAGTTTTATAGACAGTCCTACCTACCTAGGAAAAAAAATTACCTGCCTTCCTAATGCCCGGGAGTTTTAAATGAAAATTTCACTTTTTGATAGTATAGTCATAGTAGTATATAATTTTTTTTTCTAGGTTTATTTTTCCAAAGGCACCTACCTCGTTACCGATCTCGATCATAGCGAGTTGTACGCCAAAGTGGATACACTACTTCTAGGCGCCGTTAAACGCTGTCGAGTTCTATTCAAAAGTGGCCATTCTCGGACGGTAACATGCCAATAGTGTTGATATAGTGCTCCATCATGTTTTTTCTAACTTTCTCTTCCCCTCTCCCATTACGCCGTTTCGTCGGTTGGAGGAATTGATAGAATTTTCATCTTATAATTGAATTTAATCAATCGGCATGTACTTTTAGAATTATTTCACAATTGAAGTTTGACTCCACGAATGGCGTAGTGCTTTGACTGCTCGTCTGTCCAACTGCTATGGCGCAGTGGTGGGTTCGATCTTCGCTCACTTCTTTCTTGGTCGCACTTTGTGTGTGTGTGTGAGATTTAAACGAAGTTTGAGAAACGATTTATTCTGGCTGGATGCTCGGTGGAAATCTAGATTGTATGTATGAATACGACTTAGAGTAAGTACCGTTATAACCCTGGTGTCGATATTTTTCTAATGAGAAAATTAAGTGCTTACTGGTAGGCGGAATATTTGCCCATAAATTGACATTAAGTCAAGCTACTCAATGCCTTGAAGTAACCGGACAGTTTATAACTAGCTTTGGTTTTTTGCTGTGGTTTTCATCGAGATATAATGACGTAAATCTCTTGTTCGAGTGTTGCTTAGCGGTAGAATCACTAGCAGGCGAACTCGGCAAGAGTCCTACGTCTACAAAGTTCTTATCTTCAAAACCGGGGGTAATGCAACAAGTTACCTACAGAAGAAGAAAGGACATCTTAGATTGGTGAGGCATATAGAAGGACGTCCACAATTAATTTTGGTGTTTGCAATAATGCATGTAACATATTTTGCGTTCCTTCTTATTTATCCTTCTTTCTTAAATGAAATCGACCAAGAAATCGAAAGCGAATTCTTGAATAGACCACTTATCAGTCTAACAACTTGACATTTTGTGTTTATATAAAACGCGATGAAAACAGCGTTCAAACCAGTTAACCTCTGGTCCGCTTACTTTGTCCCGAGGGCTTACTTTCCTATCTTTAACCATTTGCGCACATGTACACCGTTAACTTGATTTTATCCGAAGCTGCCCTCAAGTGGTTGTTACTAAAATAAATAAGACAACTCTGAACGAAATGAAAAATTCAAACTTTATACGAACGCGTCCAAACTTTAACTAGTCGAGAATTAAAAAAAAAACAAACATTGAGTATGCCTATGTGCTTACTCTAAAATAGGAATTAAAATAAACGTAATTTCCATGAAACTATTATCGTATTTGAAATGACAGTTCAGCGAATGAATTCATTTTAAATATGAAATAATTTTTTTTTCTATTTAATAGAAAACACTAATTACATTTACTGTTCTGGTTATCTATTCTCTTAATTATTGTTGATGGCGATATTAAAATGAATTATATTATTTAGTCTTGTCTAATGAATAGACCGGTTGATATTTTAATTACAGAAAAATGTATTTTATTATAGTCGTATTTTCTGGCCTTGATTAATAGATGAAGTCAAAGTTATTGTAGTTGATAAGATTTTGTTGTGACAGAGGGATGATTGATGGAAAAACAGATTTTTAAATGGTTTCTGCTTAATCCGTGTTCTGGTTTAAAAATCACAAAATAAAAGGTTATTTAAATAATATTATAATAAATAACTAGATGTTGTTACTGGTGACCTACATCTTTTCGTGATTTTTAAGCACTAAACTTGCTATAAAAATTTCTACAGATTGAGCCAAATTTTAGAAAAGTTTTAAAAGGTCAGGAAATCTATTATTCTCTCAACTTTGTATAGAACGAGCATAGTTATATATTTCAATATGCATTTTTTTCAATTAGAATTTGTTCTGGCGTGCAGTTAGGTGCTTGTTTTAATGTTCATTTAACTAAAATGTATTTCATTTTCAATACAATATATAGGGCGAGTTTTTAAGATGCTTACACAATTTTTTCCCTTATCCACGACTACGTCGTAACGTAAACTTAAATGTAAGCTGTATCTGTACGTAACACAGGAAATATTTCTATTCCTGGTCTCATCCAAAAATAGTTCACTTCCCACTTCAGAGTAACATGTGATTGACTTAAACACAACTAGAGCATTTCGATCCACAAGTCTGGTCTCCGTAACATACTAATATCTTAAGTCGTACTTAAACTTGATGCACGTATATACCGCTGCCTTCAATTATCTCTTACTCGTTAATCATCTTGAAGTGGAATGCTTTTACTTTGTAATATTCGTCGGTTATTTACATTCCTTATATAAACGCTTTGAATTTATCTAGTGATTGTTTTTTAATGGTATCGATTGCTAGCCGTTTGCGGTTATTCTGCCAGTAGCTTTGACATAGATAAAAAAATAACACATTTTTTTTTGTTTATGTCTTGAGTTAATTTATCTCTTTGCATTAGGCGTGCCCGCTGGGAAAACCTACATGTATTTATCGTATACCGACCTCATTCGCCTTTGCTAGTGTTAAATAAAAAAAAAAAACTGCATCTAAAACATCGTGATAATTACACTGCCCGTTAAACACTGATACACAATGTCTTCAAGTTACGGCCTAAGTTTATGAGCACTTGAAAATGAGCGGTATATTTGTGAAATGCACGTTAGCAACGTTTGTTTTATTATCTGTGAAATACGGTGAAACTGTTACATGCGATTCATGTATCATTACGATATCTCGTACATTTTTAGTGTTCATAAACACTATGGAAATAAGTTATTTATCCCAAAAATTCAAACTGTCAATGCCACATTTCTGTCATTCTGACAGTTATGGGTCATATTAAGGTTCTTTGTGCTGTTTACTTTTTTTAATCCTTAGGGCTATTGAAGCTCCTTTGCTTCACGTTCATGTGTATTTAAAACATTGGAGATGTTTAATTTAAGGTCATCTGGGTCCGACAGAGTTACAGTCTTGTGAAAATGTCACACGTGTTTTTTATACACATTAAAGTATAAACATCTCCCCCAACTTTTCCGAAGTTATTCATATACGATCTATCAAATCGACGCTGGAAAGAAAAACGTAGTAAATGACACAAGGAGTAATTTTTTAAGAAAATACATTGTTGGAATCAGTTAATTAAACCTGGTTGATTGGAGTGGCTTGGTGCAAAATTTTGATTTTACTGGTTACTATGGTTTTGCTTTCCAGCGACGATATGTTGGCATAAGTCGAACGATGAACAAAATAATCTCGATATGAGTGGAAACATGGGAAGAGTTGTCGTATATCGTTTTTCGGAATAGGGCTACAGATGTATGCACAAATCACGTTTGCTCACGCAGTTTAGGCGATAAATGACATCGGGTCGCTCTCCTTGGACCAGATTGGCCGATCGGCGGGACCGTTCGATCGTCCGAACGAATGTGGGAATAACTCCAATATCAGCGGGCCGCATAATCTGAGCCGACGGGTTATGCCACCAGCAAACTGACCGTGGCGTTTACGCGCCGTTACACGTCGTGAGAGAGTTTTTTCGGGCTACATTGTTCTAATTCGTACCCCCATTTGTATGCGGCGCATAAATTAATTCCGCTCCTCCGCTTTGCTTCTACACGCGTAACGTAACCGGAATTCATTAATATCTTGCACATCTTAAGAATTCAATTCACCTTCTGCCTCTGTTAAAGTTATCTCTTAGATTTGCTTTTGGGGAAAATAAAATAATGAGGAAGAGAAATGGTAAGCGTCCATGGGTGCTTTCAAAAAAAAATTGTTCATGATATCGTAGTGATTCTGTAGTTTTTAATTTTCAAATTGAAAAATCGTTAAAGTATCCGTATACAAAACAAGAATGTATGAAAGCAGTCATACATTACTGAGTACCAACTCGGTGGTTGTGTTTATTTTACATAATAATGAACCATGCGAGGTAGCCTATAATAGTTACAACGATTATGCTACATTACCGTCGTATATGCCATAGAAGCGCGCAATGCGAGTAAGAGTAGTGAGTTAAACGCATACCGGCGCTAAGAACGAAAGTGATATTCTAACGTCCGAACGAACCCACTCTGCAACAATGGACTGTGACTACGTGGTTAAAACTCCTACTAATGAAATTTAAAAACGATCAATTGCGCTCTTCGTTTATAATAATTCTAATAGTTTATTTTTAAAAAGAAATTGTAAACGCCGCGAAAACATTAAAAGCATAGTCAATCGGATAGTTATAGTTCTCATGTTTTTTAATTTCGTATTGTTTGAAAAGTAAACAATATTTTAAGAGTCGATACAGAGTATCGTAAACAATTATTTCAGGTGTAAAATTTGGAAATAATCTTTTAATATACACGAGCCAAACCGCGTGCGAAAACTACTTATAAGACATAAATTTGATAGCCGAAATACGTGTAAAAATATAGCGTCGGTTACTTTGAGGTTGTTCTTGCCCACTCGATGTCGAATATTATGTTACAGTAATCCGAATCTGTGGGATAGTTGACAAATAAATCGTGTCCGTACATTTAAATGTCACAGAGAGAAGTACCTAAGTTTGTTTTACGACATATCCTTTTACCAATCACGTCAAAATGCAGAATTTTAGTACACGTGTCATTTTACATGACGTTACAGTGAAAAGGCGAGTCATCAAGAAAATCGACTTATGCTAGTTAATAACAATACCAGCACGAACTCTAGTATAGCTTTACTCTAGTATTATCACGATAAACAAACAACAGATGAAAATAAAAGAAAAATAATGAATCGAATTTCGAACACTATATGATATAAGTAAGCACAAGAATATTAAAATTAACAAATTTATTTATGAACAAATTTTTATTAAACACTTTGGAATTTGTGTTTTCGTAATCGCATTATTAAAATACATTTACCTCCTACAGTAATGTCATTAACTGCCAATGACGAGAGCATTTTAGTGACCTTTAATGCAAGTCAACGTTATTTTTATTACTTAAACGGGGCTTAAACGCGTGCGGCCTTAATCATGCGATTATTTAACGATCACTTATTTAGTGCCACCGGCCCGTCATGTCTTCGTTGTTTGACAAAAAAGGTCACGACACAAGATGTCACAAATTCAGGTCGAGCCATGAAGTAGAATACATTAATCAATACCTACATGCGTTTGCGTCCAAACAAACCAGAGCTCGTTCGAGTCATGACGGAGCCTCCATTATTCTTTGTTTTTGTTCACAAGAAACATTAGCTGACACAAAGGCTATATTGTTTGGACGTCTATCACAAGTGTTGCCAACTTGCGACACGCGTCAGTCACAGGTTTAAAATCTTTTTTTACGAACTTGCATTTAGATTTTGTGATTTATGTATCGACATGTGGCCGTTACGCACCGTTTTTATGCATTACTTTTTGTATGAAATATTAAGTACATTCATCCTAAAACAGTACTTACAACTTGACTTCTAACTATACGATGTAGCGATGTAGGTCATTAGTAAATACGAATTAGATGATGCTACCGTCTTAAGTTGTGAGATACTGTAATAAACATATAAAAATTATGAGAGTTTTAGTAATTCAACAATGACTTACTAAGAAATCGTTGAACGAATTTCATACATTCATACACAGATTTACATAATTTTCTATTAGGAACATATGTCACTTTCTGTCGCACGTATGACATCTATGCCAAAATATCATACTGGCCCATTGCCCCGTTAATGGGTAAGAGAATGATAAACCAACAAAAACTTTCATTTTTAAAATATCAGTAAAGGTTTAATAACCAAAGTGCAAACCTCCAACCATATGTTAAGGATCTTTCACGATATCAATCCACACATAAACTTTTCGAATACCGTAAACCAGAAATGACCTCGGCTTGCACATTTATAATTTTCGGCGAGAAACGGGTCAGCGCGATTGATATGGGCGCCGAGGAGGCAATTAAACGAGTGATCCGACGTTTCTCCGTACTAACGGATCGTTTCGCGGCCGGCCTTATACGGCGTGAAAGCCCATTGTCCGGTACGGGCCGGACTCTTGTACGGCCGATCACGTGCGATAGGCCCCTCTGATGGGGCCTTGCTCCCGCCACCGCGTTGGCGACGACCCCTCGTGAGAAAGCTTCTGTCACGATACGCCATTTTGACTTGTATTTGTTTTTGGGGTCTCCCGAAAAGATGCACGGCGAAATTAAACGGGGAACATGGTCTTCTGACCTTCACTAATAATATTGCAGTAACGTAACAAATTATTCATGATATTAGGGCTAACATTTGTAAAAATTTCTGGCGAGTCCACAAATACAGTAATCCCCCCTATAACACGGTAGATTAGTACCGCGTTATATGAAAACCCGTTGTAGAAGAATTCACGTATAATATGAAAATGCGTTATAAGAGTGCCGTGTTATAGGGATTACTGTATTTGTGGACTCGCCAGAATTTTTTACAAATGTTAGCCCTAATATCATGAATAATTTGTTTGTATGTATGTAATAAAACGGTATCTATGTAACACGTAATGTTACATTACATTTGTATGATGCATTAAGTAAAAACTTATATTTTTAATATTAAATATCAATGGAATATATATGTTAACTATTGATAAACGACTATCTGTTATCACAGCTCTTTAAATCGCAAACAGAAGTTTAGCTCTTTAGTCGTAAAATTAAAAATAAATATAAATAATGAAATAACTAAATTAACAAAATACTTTAATGAAAAAAAAAATTATCTACCCAAAGTTTTTTGTGTGACTTGGGAAAAAATTATAACGGTATGGTTTTTTTTACATCACATAAACCAATCAAATTAATGGAAGTGAGTGACATGAAATTTCGGAGTATAGCGACTACAAAATTAATTCAAATTAAATTTCTTATTTATGTGAATATCTTTACCAAATGATTCGCGTAAAAATTAGAAACCCGCTTAATTATCATTTGACCTATATATTTAAATTTTACCTATTAAATCATATAAGAATATATAAGAATTTTGTTAGCTTCAAACCGATAAATAAAGATTTAAGATATGCGACGTAGCCAACACCTCTTACGATAAAATCAAGGTGTCATTTAAGTCTAATAATTTACATATAATTTGTGATTTTTATCATTAACAGGATGAACAAAAATAGAAGTATTATGTTTATAAATCGGAAATTGTCTAAATGCAATCGTATTCAAAGAAATATTGAAATGTAGATGAATGATGGGTAGGAGTCTAAAATAGGGATAAATTTCAAAGTTTTTCAGTCATTGGTAGCAAAGATCTACCTAATTAAAATGGATACTTTGATGACTGAGAAACAGCTAGTTACATATTGTTATTTCAATCTGTTACCGCTGCTGAATGGGCCGGCTCGAATTGGATAAATTCCACGACCTCACAGAAGATCGGCGTAAAGTTGAAGTGTTTTAGCTTTCGCGTTTCGTCCGGTGAGTGAGGTGGCCGGTGGCCTTCCTCCCTCGTTCACTCCCCGCCTTACCTCTTCCTCCATCCTCCTCTCCTTCCGCGAGAGGGGGATGGAGGAAGAGCATGGGCGACGGTGATCAGTTACCATCAGGTGAGCCGCTTGCTCATTTGCCAACCCCATCCATTAAAAAAAAGAAAATGACAGGTATCAATATTCCGAGTAGGCATTTAAAGCGATCATGTGCATATGTGGAAGATGTTGCTCAATTGAAATGCGCACGATGTCGCCAAAACATATGGTCATCTGATTGTGTACACCGGATATTAGCCAATGACTCATCACCTTGTTATCTGTGTAAAGAAGTTGAAATCAAACCCCATGTTTATCTCGAGAACACGGATGAGATTTAACGTCCATTTATAAATGCGTACGTCTCATCTTAACACATTGACGATCGATGTAATTATTTCTCTAAATAAAGAATGAACTATGTCATCGTTTTTTATGACGGTCGGAAATCGGATGATCCTTGTAAATTCCTGAACCGTTACCTTTTGCAATTACCTTTTTTTATTGTCTATAGTTAATTTGGTTTTCATAAAAACTTGTTGGTCTCCTAAATATATGTAGGATACCTTGTCTTTCGAGAATCTAGTAAATAAATTCCGGTTACGACGCATTAAATTTTATCTTCCCGAGTTGTAAGCGCTTGGGCGGAGATCTAAAATTATCTCAACTAATATGACATGTTCTATCTTGAAAATTTATTTGACATCTTTTACGCCAAGCTAAGAGTTTTATTGCTTTTTTTTACAGAAATAGCTAAAGTGCGGGCAAGTTTATTCCAAATAAATGGAGTGAAAAAGGAGCCCCTAATTCTACCAGAGCCCGAAGGCATCGTCACAACACTCACAGAAAAAGTATACGTGCCAGTTAAAGAACATCCAGATGTAAGTACATTATTATCTTTATCATTATTTTCTTTAAAACTCTATTTCTAATGCACTATAAATAAGAATATATTCAAATCATTTGCCAATATTTTATGAATGTCTGATTTGTTAATAGTCGCGTCACTAGCCTGCAGCAATAGCAACTTCCCAACTTCGCTTAATCATTCATTTCTTAATGAAAAAATTCGAACACTAATAATGATTAATATAAAACATTGCTAAATTTTATGAAGCAAGTTACTGTCTGTCTGTGTTCGGAATCAATTCGCTCGCTCTGGAGAGAAAGTCAAATTAACATACATTTTCAGAAATAACTAATAGGAATATTTTAAAGATATGGCGTTGTTCCACTACCAGACTTAGATTATTCTTTGTTTAAAGATTTGTGTATCAACATTATGGCTGTCTTTTTTCTTTGCTAATTTATGTAAACGTCAAAAAGTGTGTCGTGTTGTATATAAAAAAAGCTATAGATGAATCAAATTAGGTCGAGACTACATCGTACCATGATTGCGTTCTTGTTTTTACAACTAGATTTGATTCATATGCCACTGTGAGCCAAAGGTCACTTGCACTATTATGTTTATATCCTGAATTTTTGTAACATGTTAATTTCTTAATTTATAACTATGAATTTTGTTCGGAGAAGAGTCCCAGAATTCTAGAATTTTCGTTAAAATTTGAAAAAGACAAATACTCCCTTAACAAAACCTCGAATATTTTTCTTACAAGCCCAATATAGTTATCTAAAGGACTCGGCCTGTCGTTTTGTTTTTATCTCAAAGGGTAAATTTGGTTCATTACGCCATAGATCGAGATAAACTGCGCAGGTTGCACATTTCACTGCGTTGGGAGATACTGTCGCCTTAGTCATGTATAAATAGAAACACAAGGTTGGCAGCCTTCTACATTTGGTGACTTATGTCATGGTTGCGCGACTCTGGCTGCAAGGTACATCTAGGTGCTTACTATACCCTCGACTGTTCATTTTCCATGAGTAAAATTGTAAGCGACGACCTTGCACGTAAATTATGTTAGAAAGTTGTATGCACAATATACTAAGAGATGTTTGACCTGTAGTAGGATTTCTTATAGAATCCAAAGTCTATCAAGTCGCTTGTTGGCAAACCACACGTTTGGCCATAAGTTTCACACAATATCTAGAACTGCGCAAGTTTAAACTGTTTGGTTCTGCGATACGCTTTTAAGTACAAGGTGGTCTATCTCTAGGACTAGCAATTACATTTAAAACAGTGTTTACTTATTACTATATTGCGGTAGATTACCAGGCAATGCTAGGCGAACTCTTTTCAAACAGTCCAATCTAAATGATATTGTATTGGCTACTGGGTTCACAGAAATTCAATTCATCTCTAACGCTACCTTCATTCACGATCGAATTCTATTCGTTCATATATTTACTACTACGTTCATTCGTTTAATACAATGTCTTACCTATTTCAGAACTGGCGTCACCTTTTTCGTGACATTTTTTGTTCGTTACCTCAACGATATTTATACTTTATCAAGAATTATAAAAACTTTTGATAAACGTGTCCGAGGCTTAATTTGATCTATGAATCGTAACACAATCGTCTTGTACCGACCGCTACTGCTGTTACTAGTCGTAATCTGTAAAAGCGATCTGCTTTTAATGTGTGCTCTATATGGATATGATGTCAATGACCCAATGATATTTATGGGGTTCACCGAAGTTCTTGGTAATCATTCCCATACATTATATCTTGTGTTTGTTAGATGTATCATTGAGCTGCTGGATTTAAACAATAACAAAAAGTTTGAATTTGATTTCTCCGTATGCACTTATGAATCGTATATCCCAAATTAGCGAGTCAAGACATCAATTAATAATAACTATGAGGGAGTTATTTGAAATGACCGTTTGTTTATTGTTGAAATTATTTTTTACTCAATGATCTAGCCGGTGATGTTTTCTCTATAATTGCATGAGAATAAATATGTTTATTTGCATGATTTCGTTCTTTAGAGTTATTTTAGAGAATAAGCATAATTTGATTGATTTTTTTGACAAAACTGGCAATAGAACTTTTGAAATATAAATCATAAAAAAAACGGGCAGACTTTTGAAAGAAAACATAAAATATTGTTTCGCTTAATTTTTTCATACATTCCCTGTTTGTACAGAAGTGAAGGCTGTCTTGTTCTAGAAAATGTCGGTACCTCCTACTACCTACAGGTCGACTCATGTAAGACTAATGCTAGTTAGTGACTGATTGTTGGCGCCATCGACGCCGCTGTCGATCTCCTTATTAGGTGTCGATATTAAAAAGCTTTTTTACTTCGCCCACTTCTGGCGTCTGATAAACGTTGTATATGCGACGCGATAGAAGCGCGTTTGATATTAATATACTAGTGAAGTTCGAGTTAGTTTTTGAAATAATGCTTAGATTGTTTTTTATTTGTACTCTTCAAAATTATTTGGCAACTTAATTAAGTTGACGTTGTAAGAAAAAAACACTATCTAGAAACGAAAAGCTGTTGTAACTAGGTTACTCGAATAAGAAAACTATCTTTATTATCATTTCATTTTCGAAAATTTAAGTTTCAGGAGTTGAAATTTATAGTTATATTTTATAGACGCCGTTAGAGCATTTTCAAGAGCGGGTATGTTATAGGGATTTTAGATATTGAGTCATAACAATGATTATGAATTTGTTCTTGATTGAAATCCACGAAACTTCTTTTTTTATATATAATAATGATCAGTCTTCTTAAGAGGCGGACAACGTGCTATAAATTTTGTAATAATGATTTAAATACTGTGTACAGTGAGCAATTGGAATTGATGTCCATTAAATTCCATCCTATAGATTTTCTTGCAAAAATCTTTCAAACGATCGTCATGCACACAATGAAGTAGACGTATATTTTAATGTTAATTAAATATCGATCAAAGGTACTGTACGGATGTATTGGTAACAAAGAAATTCTCGGTAGACTAATCACATTCAGATAGACCAGACAGATATTTTTCAAATCGACATTCGAAGTAACATTAAGTGTTAGGTATGCACATTATAATATCTATTTAATGTCTTGTCCTTACGTCATCGTTACCTTTATCTTCGTCAATGCAATGTAGAATATTTAAAAAAAATGCGATTTAAAGAAAAATGATGTTTGGTTTTATAATCCGTTCATTGAAGTGCTTATAGAACGCTTAGAGGCAATTTTACGATGTTATTTATAAAGAAAAAAAAAATTTCGTAGACATTTTTATACTATTCACAGTAGTGAAGGTTACGTCACGGGCCCACGTAGATCAACTCCCCTAAGTTTTACCACCATCAGATGGATGGTTTTGATACGTATTAAGGACGAAGATACATTTTTATTTATAAAAATTATGTGTTGTACATGGTGACACACGAGCTATATTGTGATATCGAATCCAACGGTGGTCGAGCCACGCAGCTGCTCCCGCTGCTGAATGGGCCGGCTCGAACCGGATAAGTACCACGACCTCACTGAAAATCGGCGTAAAGTGGAAGTGTTTTTCCTTCCGCATTTCGTCCGGTGAGTGAGGTGGCCGGTGGTCCATCCCCGTCCCCCCTTCCTACCTCT
>DWHO01001081.1:0-16648 GCA_018247575.1 Eurytides lysithous rurik
TTGACGTCTAATGATTCTACCACCTGTTCGGAAAAAAATGCCTCAGTCCTGAGAAGAACAGGCGAAAGAAACTCAGAAGAACAGGCGACAGAAACTCAGTGTGTGTCAGTTTGAAGGGCAATTAAATATCTGGTTGACAAGCTCAACCCAGGGTTAGCAGGTTTAGTGTGACATCATGCTATTATGGATTAACGTCACCCACGATTAAACGAAGAACTTGCCGGCCTCGTCTTTTCATCTCCAAATAAAGCATTACAAGATTTGTAATATATCAATAAAACAATAATTTCACCGCACAGGCAACAAGGTGTGGTGGAGGGATCGGTACAAGCTCCTGCTTTTCGGCGGTATCGCTCTCGCCGTCCTGGTGATAACCGTCATCCTCTGCATCATCATCATCTGCATCTGCAGAAGAATGAGGGCGAAGTCCAAATGTAAGTAGCACACTAACAAGTCCCCCCGCACAGAGACCCATCCAAATTCGTTTGCATTTGCTTATGTGATGTCTGTTACATTTTTGCTATTCTAGTGTGAATGCGTTTAAAACATTTTCTTAATAGGCACATTCATCTTTACAACGTAATTTGACATAACACAGAAATAGTTTGTCTGTTTAATCACATAAATCAATATTACACATTAAAGTTACTCCTAAGTAACCGAGTTTGACTGTACTAACATTGCCTGTTTTGTCTCTTCTTTTATTTGTACGGGCGCCGCCTTACGGATAACATGAAACTAACCCTTGTATGGATATAGACAATAGTCCCGTGGAGCTTGAAGAACGAGAAAAGTGAGTATTATTAAATTTACTCGTACATTAGCATCGAGTCGTGTAGTTGTCGAGAATGTTTTAGATTCGTACACGAAAGCTTTCAGTGAAATATTTTGATTGATTTATTTTCGATTCCATATTTATCATGTTCAACTACAGCTATCATTTATTGCATTTATACCGTCTGATTATGAAATATTACTTTTCAAACGAGACAACAATAATAGAATTTACTTTATCACGTTTATAGATTTTTTTTTGTTGTTTTTGTTATGTTTAGATTTTTCACGGCCTTTATATGTTTGTCTTCTTTTATTTATTTATGTATCTCTTCAACTTCTATCAATATATATGTATGTATTTTATTTCCTCGTTTACCACCTAACATTTTCCAGCTACGCCTTTGGTCCGAGCAGAGTCATGGCACACGCTATCAATGCCACCGTCAAGGTCACCGCTTGTTGTGCCAATTCGTCCTTGATCCCAGGTTCAGATCTGTCGTTGGATTCCTGTTTGATTTTGTGCCTGTAACCATCGCTAAATGCTTGGACCATCGGCTGCGGTTTAGTTACATTCCAATAGTACCGTCACCATTGCTTTGTGGCATGAATTTTTTATTCCTCTTTCATTCCTCGTAACAATCAGATTTCTTTAGATAATCCCCGACACTGTTTAACGTGATTTCTTTTATATGATTGTCTATTCCTGCTTAGGTTCCTAACCGCTCTAACACCAGACGTTCTCAGACTGACTACAATCCATACATCAGGTATATTATACTAACAAAGTTATTAACCACCCGCCGTACTCTCGTTTACATCTAGATGGAGAATGCTTTCTTATATTTTACTGCTAAATCTTGCCTGCATATTGTTGGACTGACATCGATCCGATTTTCTGTGTGGTTTTTCGTAGTCGAGTTATGCAGTAGTTCGTTCATAAATAAATTAGCAAATAACAGTACAGCATGCACGAATAGTGTTTGAGTAATATGGAAAGCATTCTTCTTATTATTATTTCATATTATTTAAATTGTAATTGACATATCATATATTATTGTTAAGTTTGTATCTTATCATCGGTTATTTGTATTTAAGTATCAATAACATATTATATAACAATAGTTTATCCATTATACGTCATATTTATATATGGTCTTAATAAAATTTCATTTCATTACGCTAAATTTTTTTTAAAATTTCCATATGACCGTTCAGTTGATTATATGTCGATTCTTTTAATTTACATTCAAATAACACATCATCGCATGTCCTAATCATTCTGTTTGTTTTGTATTCGTATAGTCCGGATGGTAGCTGTCTGAACGAGGTGTCTATAGCCCAGTCGATCATATCGCAAGCTTTGCCCGCTTTATCGCCGCGTATCAATCTATCATTTAGCCCGAAATCATCAGACCGCACACGGCTTGTCGACTCGCAGAGCTACCCGCACAATCTGGAGATGAACCGGTTCAAGGAAAGTCCTGTCACTAGTAACCTTCAAGCGAGTTTGTCACAATTAGAAGCGACTATCAACTCTAATAAACCTAATAGAGCTAATGAAGCATCCGAAACTGATAATACAAAGGAGCAAACGAACAACGACGAAAGCAAAGCGCAAGCAATCGTCACTCCTAACAAGTGGCCGTTGAAGCCCGGTGTATTAGTTCACGTCAATTCTAATCATACACTCAGTCCTAAAAATCAAGCTCGTCTGCACAATACAAATGCAAACAAATCAACAGAGAAACCAGAAAACAATCTAGGAATATTGGAGAGGAATCAAGAAGCGAGGGGGAGTAATAAAACTCCTCCCAAAATGGAATATTCAAGGAAGGAGGGAAAACCAAAGAAACGTTCGCAAAGTGTTGTTTCAGGAATAATAAGGAATATTAGAAAAATAAGTAATGAGTATTCCGATGACGAAAGCGGAAAGTACAAGAAGATAAACAAGTCCAATAAAAGGGCAATTTCCCTCATGAGCTTGGGTAAGACCGGTAGCGGTCTACCTAAAAGGACGATCAGATCTTTCTTTCAGAGCGAAACACCAAATGTCATTGTCACTGAAGGAGGTAGTTCGACCATTCTCATTATCAAATACACTTGACTATTCAGCTAGGACAAATCTGTGATGATAAATTGATAAAATGTTGTCCGAACAAAATAAATTCTTTTAACAGTATTACTTAAATCTTCGTATAGTGAATTGACAAAAGCAATTTATACTTGTTAGGATTTAAAATGATATTTATCTCTTATTATTCGTAAAATATGAGTAGATCAAAACAGTATATAACTGTAACTTTCAAAATTTTATATCGCATGCACGTATTTATAATTTGATGGAAGATACCGCCTAATTTATCGCATGTAAAAACTAATAAAACTTTTATCAACGTATCATCGCGCGATTTGTCTAGATCTAATTACATTTTACCTTTATTTTCGCTTCTCCCATGCATGCATTCCACTTTTGCATTCGCTGACGTTGATCATAACTAAGCATGACGTGTTCGTCCGATTTGCATTGTTTAATAGACTGTCGCATGTTTTAGTTGTGTCATTTAAAAGGCCCGATAGAGTAACGCCATCTAGAGTATTGCCCGATAATGACCCTAACACGAGAGCTGCGAGAAAGAGGAAGAAACCGGGAGACAGTAAGTGCTTTTCACCATTAAAGGCAACTTAATATTTTAATAATAACTTCGTTCAAACACTGTTCACTGTTTCTATCTCCAATCAAATTGTCTATCACACGTGATTCAATAGACTTTGCATCAATTTTGTTTGTATTTCAATGAAATGCTATCCAACTTAACGTACTATTGTGCTACATTATGATTATACTATTTCTAACTTTGCAGGCCCACCTACGAATGGCGTAGATAATGCGCCTAACGGCAACCTAGGAGCGGAGAACCCCGGTCTCTACGAGAATCTTCCGTTCCACGGCCTCCAACAACCACCTAATAAGGTAAACATAAAAGTCAAATCTTAATACACAAGCTTTTATATTCGACAAATTGTTTAGTGTCCCTGTACTTTTTAATCAAATTGTAACATTTAACATACCCAAAAGCTAATTCTCTCATGCAAAATAATGCTATCTTTTCTGTGTGTTTTTACTCGCCTTCAACTGATAAAGGGGCAAACCATGAATGTAAAGTGTTTTAATTCTGAAAACAGAAAATATTTAACTAAATAAAAGACTTTGATATGCCAACAGGCTTACATTCATAAATTTCCCCATGTGTGCAATTTGTCTGTCGTTCGTTTTGTTTTATTTTGTTCTCTTTTCATTTTATTTCATGTTTATTTTATGTTGCATGATGTAAAGCCTGTACAAGCGATACAACCGAGAGTCGTTCAAACTAACCAAAAAAGCACAAAAGGCATAGAGACTCTGCAAAAACAATTGACCACGAACCCGTCATTCACACCGAGGGTAGTGTGCCCACCGTTCGTGCAAAACGCGATTGATTATCCAATGACGTCACCGGCCAAACAGTACCAACCCTACGGCGTACCAATGCTGTCGCCGATCCAACAAATGTACCCACTTCACCAAACGGTGCTCCTCAATCCGTACTTACCACCCATGCAATCGGCCTTTCTGAAACAATGCCCCACAATAGACGAAGAGGTCGCGGAATCCGAAACCCGAAAGTTCAGTTCGCTGAACACGAGGACCAGTAAGAAACCGCCACAGTTCCAATCAATGAGGCTGGTGAGAAAACGCAATATAGAGAGGTTCTACCCGAATACCGACTACGGCGAAAACTTCAACGAGATAAACAACAACAGAAGCAACACCAATACGGAGGAAGACAGGCGCCGAACTGAGAATCAGCAAAGCATCTATGCCAACTACCCGCCATTGCTCCGGATCAAATCGGACATAAGTGGAGTGGAGCATTTTGAGAACTTAACCGACTCGATACAGGTTTGCGAGGAGACCAACTATATAGATACGTCTACCAACTCACTGAATAGACCAATACCAGCTCCGCGAAAGAAATTGTCGCCTTTCAATTCACCACTGAAGTCTGATCACGTGTACGTCAACTTATCAATGCCATTAATTAACACTTCCAAACTCAGTTCAGTTGATGTTGTCGACGCTCCAGTGCGACCGTCGAAATCTGTCGACGACGTTTCAAAGATAGAGAAGTTTCCGATGCGTAGCACAAAGAGTAATTTAACAATCGCATTAGAAGTTTCTAGAAGTGGTATTAAACAAACTGATAAAGAGGATTGTGAAGATAGTCTAACACAAAACACAGACGCCGACAGTAAAATACCTAACATCGTTGCTGCTACACCAAAGAGATCGAGCGCGAATACATCTATTACCTTGCCATCTACTTCTTTAGTGAAATCAGTAGTGAGCCAGCTGAACAGTCAAGTAGGGATAAACAAAGTGGGTCCGCAGAAAAGGCAGCCGATCGTGCCCAACAAAACATTACAAATACCGAAACTAACCGAAAAACCGGTACCGAGAAAGAAATCGATTAAACGCAGCAATTCGGTGCAAAGTAATTTAATCGTAGATGGTGATATCGCTCAGGTATAATGCTTTGTATGTTTTTATTTTATCCAACTGACCTCTATTTTAAATCACGTTCATCTGCCCGCGCTCTAATAAAACGCTTTAATAACCTCACCTATTCATTTTACAGAACACTAACATACTACAACAGCAATACATGCAAAAGAGAAATCATTTCACTAACTTAAGCACAAAGAGTAAAAACAAAAAGAACTTCCAAATACCGCTGCAGAAACACCACAGCTTCAGTTACTTCCAACCGATTAGAATCGACAAACGGATCCCGGTCGACCAGGAGAGGTCGTACAACAACACCATCGGGCCGGTCATATATCAGACCGGCGATGCGCCGTACTGCACGAAAACTTTGAACAGAAGCCGCGAGAAGAACAACCAAAAGCTCAACCAACTGAAAAAGTCTGACAGTCTGAGAGAAAAGTTGTCCTGCGTGGGCGTCTACGACAACTACGAGAGACCTAACTATCCGGAACCGGAATACGAGGAGTCCCAGAGAAGGTCTTACTTGCAGCTGCTAAAGAGCAGCCACATGTCGAGTTCTACGCGGAACGTCGACCCGGATCCAAACTGCGGCAACTTCAACACGCTGGGTCCCAAAGACGACCGGTCAAAGCACAAAAAGCTTGTGTACGCCGACTTGGCCTTAGGTAATCATAACTTGAAGTTCAAAAACACGGTCAACTCGAACAAACATCTGTTCGATACCTATTCTATAGGGAACGATACTAATAAAGACACTAACAGTAGTAGCTATAAGAATAACGCACAGAGCGGTCAGAGAAAAGGCAGCCATCAGCAGAGAAGCGATTACGCTACTCTCAAATTCAACGAGATTGACGTCTGAGGGGTGAGTGTCCACTTGCATCATAAAATACCTCTTCGACATTACCTGTTCACATGTCTTTATTCAAACTTCTTCAGTCATCGATTTTATTGCTCCAGAATATACAAATATCGGCAAAACTTTCCATATTTTTCAAATGACTTTCGATTCATATAGAAAGATCTTCAACATTTTCGAGAAACTGACTATAGTGTTGGAAGGAATAATACACACGTTACAATCTTTTCTTTGTAACTGTATTATAAATTCCTATCCGTATTTGATTGTGACGTAGTAAATGTTGATAACAGAATTGAATTATAAGCGCTAGGTAATATGTGGCTAAGTACCTCCGCTTAGGTGCATGATGACTTCGATTAGGGCAAAATAACGTCAATGCTTTAATAGCATACTAATAGCGACCACATCTTTCAACTTAGTGATCGTCGACCGTATTGGCTTTGTTTCAAGGTCGCATGTCCACGCATTGTTGTGATACCATTGTATTTCTGTTTTCTAGGGCCGCTTTTCGAAGAGTGACACGTACATATATTAAAATCAAGGTAACCAAAAAACTCGTTTTGTCAAAATTGCTTGATTTCATTCACAATGGCAACGCTTCGCAGCTAATCTACTAACTTAAATTGAAATAAAATGGCTGCATTCCAAATCATTTGTTTTTGTTGTAATACGTACTCTTTACATAGTTTACAACTACCTTGGTGTACAAATAAATTGCTTGTTTGATTTTAAACCCTTAGTTTGAAATCTACGAGTGTTTACTTTTTTAATATTATTTTTTTATAGTATTTAATATAGAGGCAAATGCATTTATTTTCACGATCCAACTCAATTTATCTTATTTTTTTTAAATATAATTTATAAAACTGGCAATCAAATAAACAGCCATGTAGGTTTTTCTGTTTTTATATTCGCCAAGTCATCAAAAAAGTCAATAGCTTAGTTCTAATGAATTTCAAACAGCATTTTTATTAAAAAAAAAATATTTCACATTAGAAGACTAATCACAAAAAAACCAGTAAAATAAAATGATGGTTGAATGATTAAACATTTTAAACTCATGCTTTTTTACATTTTTCTATGCTTTGTATTTTAAATAATTCTTAACACATATTACCGAAGCAAGTAAAATATTTATCGCAAAATATATGTCGTACATCGATGTTTTTAGAATATTATATTTAATGTATAGTTTTAATAAACTTGGCTAAATTAACACAAGTCAAAAATTTGGTTGTACAAAAGACAACTCAGTTGCCAAATTATTCGTTATAGACTTATAATAGACATTAGGGGTGCATTGAATGCCAGAACGATGCAAACTAAAATGTTCGTTACCAGTACAGCTGAAAACAGTCAGTATAAGTATTTCAGAATCGATAAAATATACCAAAAAATTAAATAAAAAAGAATACAAGCAATAAAAAACACTGTATTCACAGATTTACAGAAAAACCACCTGTTCATTAATCCGATATGTTACTTTACACACAAGATATCTGGTATTCCAAGGCACCCATCAATTTCAGTGTGTGTATAATTATTAGTTAGGACAAGAATAAAGACAACAAATCGGCAGATATTTTTATATTTATTTCGTCTTATATTTGGTTTCTCGTAGGAGCTGACAAATACTTATTTCTGACTCTAGTGAGATGCACTCAAAATATTTTGTGTCAGCCCAGTGTCTTCACGAAGCTTTTTCACAGACCCTGATTATATAAACTGCGTCTACATAGATTTATAACATCATAGGTACTTAAAGAAACAAGCCATTGGATTGGTTTGACTGATTAGATTTCTATGTCTATTATTTTTGTATCTTTAGAGGCAACTTCTTAATTGTTAACATTATAATACGAGTAAATCATGTCTTTTATTAGGTATCGAAAGAAAGTATCAAATGGATAGGATATCTGTTAAATACTGTCGTTATGTCATGTCAAAGACTGTCAAAATTCCTTTCAGCCGTTCAAGCCGGATGACCAGTTCGTGTACGCAGACGTCGACCTCAAAGACTACGGGCCAATCAATTACAAGGCTGCCTCGATCTACGCTCAGATGAAGAAGGTTAAAGAACAGCAGAAGATGCAAGAGGCGTATGACAAGCATCATCCGGATGACGATATGCTATGATCGTGCCTGAAATGACAGAAATAACGGACTCTTCGAAATCACATCCCCGGTTGTTTGAGTGCACTGCTAATCAAACAATATCCAGTAAAAGATAATATAACTAGAATACAAGAAAATCCTGACGTCTTAAAAATCTTTGGTTTAGCGTTATCAAGAACAATTTGAGTTAAAAGAGTATGATGTAACAAGATATGTTTACAATAATCTTTTGTAAAAAAAAACTAACTATTTAAACGATTGGTCTAATATTAGTAAATTGTCAATATCTCCTATTCTTTGAAATCGACCGGAGTACAGTTATCTCAATCAAAAAGAAAGAGTCCGTTGATTCTGTATTCACTGCACATCTCTGTCAAAAATGTTCTCTATAGAGTGGTATTAACTAATGACAATTTTACAAGCAATATGTGTTGTATTTATTTCTGATCTATAATCTAATGTAATAAAAGAGGAATTAGCGATTATGAGCCGTGAGGTCTAAATCAGCGTCCACGTAAAACCCCAAAAATAACGAAATAGATTATTGTACAGAATAGCGTACTCTTAATGAAGTTGTAAATAAAACGTAGTTTTTTATATAAATGAACCCTATAACTAAATCAATATGAGCAGCTCTTTGTGAAGTTATAGTTTTGATGACGAAGAAGACGTTTTAAAAATTGAAATTATACTTCAATTTTATTTCTGTGGATCATAGGATAATTAAAATTATCGATTATTTAGACGCGTCTTTTTATGAAAAAAATTATATGAGAATCGATTTTTTTTTCTCACCGCACGAATAGACAAACCAGTCCGGGGAAATAGCACGACCCCAGCAAAGTAAATGTATTATTTTTTAATGCGTGCATTATCCGGGGAAGTATTCCTAGACAATTGGCCTGCATCGTTTCGGCTGTTACGGTTCGACCAACATACTTACTTTTTAGAAATACTATAGAAATAATTTATTTTCATTTTAGGTGCATTAAGATAGGAGGCCAGAGCCTCCTTTTAAAAAATATGCCTGTATTAGGGGGCTCTGCGACATCACAACGTCCTATCGAAAGAGTCCCTTGATTTGTTATTTTGAACAATCGATACAAATCCGGGTTTCTTTTTAAAATAGTATGAGCACCATAGTAATGCAGCGTCTATAACGTTATCAATTCTATATCTTTTGCAAGGAATTGCACTTACGGAGAATAGTTGGAAGATCAGATCGCGGCATCGGCGTTGTTAACAGGGTATTTGTGTGGTGGCGAAAGTGATACGAACGTTTTGTGTTTCACACGTAACGGAGGCGTGTGGTAAATTGTTGCGTTGTTACGATCGCTCTTTATTACCTTCATGCATCTCTTTGTATCAATCGATAACATCATATTCTTATCTCAGTTACTACCCTTTCTCCCTTTTCACCGCCAGTGATAGCGGAACTCGGAACACAAAACGCCGCACTGTGATACAGTGAGCGTATATCGTATGCTGTTACAGATCTTCACGTCTATCCGTCCAAGCGGGAAGTCAACACTGTGTTGAACTAGCGAATTGTGCCCAATGGAATATCTGCCCTTTGCCAACCGCACAAGGCAGGTGTTCGATTGGACCGCAACTCGCGTCTGTGTAAATTTTACTTAAGTAGACGAAAAACCGAAGGCTATCCAAAGAGATAGGTTTAACGCTGGTTCTAAATTAAGTTGGGCGTTTGCTCGCGCGATAACGGCCATGTGCGGTGTAAAATAGGCGCTAAGTGCACTTTTGTGTTTAGATACCATGTAGCCGATCGAAATGCTACACTATTGGCATTTATTTGTTTCTGTTTTATTTATTACATCTCATGTCCTACAGCTGCAGCGATAAATGAATCACTATTGAATGTATCATTATTACGTGTTGTAACGTTGCGTTTCTAAACCAGTTCATCGCTTTACTTACCCAGTGGTTGTCAAGCTAGTGCAATGTCTCCTAACTCATTTACATCGTCGTTGGAATAATTCTATTTTGTTTTTTCATCATCGCTCGTCTTAGACGCTGTGCCACGTAGATTTGAATGTGACTAATTTCTTATGCTTCTTAACCTGTTACGTCACCATGTTTAAATTGCGAGAGGACGTTAAAATACAAAACGACGACGTTACAGATGTCACAAAAGGTCCTTTGCATTTAACTTTGTTATGACGTCCTTTGCTTTGTATTTTAATGCCTCATAACTGAAGGCACACTAGTAGAAGTGGTGCTCAAATCACTATGAAAGTCTGTCGGTATTCGATGTCATTGCTTCAACTTTGATGTTATTCTTGAAATTTTATTTTACACATTACACATACAATTTTCGTATATTCATTTGTTATAGGTACGGTTAGAATTAATTAGCTTTGCCTATACCTTGATTAAGATCCTGATTGTCTCTGCCTATACCTTTTATTCTAGTTAATGTTAGTAAGGCACATATTTTTATATACTCCTTTCATTTCATCACAGGACGCCATAAGGTACCTTGTGGTATTCATACGAAATGAAAATAACATCATATATTTTCCTCATCTTTCATCTAAAACACGGATCGCACCGTCCCTTCCTTTCTCCTTCTATTCGTACAAAAAAAGAATAGAAACTGATCACTTTTCCATTTAATTTATAATTCAATAAAAAATCCGATGAAATTTTTAGGTCGATAAATTTTAATAAAGCAATGACGGACATCGAGTGCTGACATACGCGATGCATTAGAAGGAAAGTTAACATGAAATTAGTGAATATTTTGTACAGCGACTTGTTATAATATTGTCTGATGATTAATAATAAAATAATTTATGAATTTTTACACGGCGTTTTATTAATTTACACATTTATGATTTTTTTTTTTTTAATTGAAACGCTAAGAAGCAAGCGGCTCACCTGGTGATAAGCGATCACCACTGCCCATGGACATCAACAACATCTTAGACCAGCAAATGCGATGCCGTTTTTTAAAGTGGGAAATTAAAGAGGTGGAAGGACCACCAATCAATATACCAGAAAAATCGCGGATGCATGAACACTTCCACTTCACGCCGATTATCCGTGAGGTCGTGGCACTTACCCGATTCGAGCTGGACCATTCAGCAGTATCATGTGCCTTACAAAAAAATATTTATATTTTTTTAAAAAAAAAAAACGTTTTCCTCATAGTAAGATAAACATATCTAATTTGCACTCACCCTGAGTGCACCTGTATCTGCGCAATTGTGCACTATAATATATCCTGCGCACTTGGCTGATCTCTTGAAGATTGGCCGCCCGGGCCGGAATCGGTCGGGAATACATTATTATTACTCCGGAACAGATCAAATTCCTGCACATATTGTCCGAATATTTAATACGTTTTCTATATAACAATGAAGAGCTTTTAATTCGAGACGACTTCTAAAATCTTCCAAGGTTAATTTCAACTAAATCAAGTGAGTCATTAATTTCAGCAAAAATTAGCTTCCATGAAAGCTCAGTGGCCAGGTGCTTCACCTTGCTTTTAATTTCATATGCTCGAGCAACCCGACTTCAAATCGCTGCCTCCACCAATGAATTCGTTAACTATCTATTTTAAGTGCCGATTTATTACGTGAAAGATGAATTAATGATGAAGGAACCATCCTGAGAAAACCTGCATATTTAAGAAAGGATAAAAATAAAATACTGGTTAGATATGTGAATGTCCGTGACCTTACCTTGTGGACCTTAGAGGAGACCTGTGCCCAGCCATTGCTTTTCCAATGGACGTAATAGGCTGTTACTTTAAATCTACTCAACATCAAAATATCAGTCTCGGAATCTCTCAAATCACAGTCGCAAATGAAACAAAAGTGAACCGATAGTATTTATTTATTAGTTATATTTTATTTTTTTTAATTAATTTTTAAAGTTTTCAACATAAAACACACCGATCAATAAAACTAATATAATATCACAGCCATAACTTTGAAGGGTAGATTTGTCCAGATTTTCTCCCAACACAATACGCGTCAAATGTAATTCCAATTTCCATAAGACATTGTACTTAACAATAATAGAAATTTATATAACATTAAATGGATGTTGTAGATCTTATCTTAGTATTACCTATTATATATAAAACTAGTCTATTCTAGTTGAAGGCATTAAAGGTATGCGAGCGTACAACAATCAGTATGACATGGAACCTAATATCCCTTTATATGATTTAAACAACAATCGAATGACTGAATGATTTCTATCAATAATTAACAATATGACATCTAAAAGTCTACACGAATATATTTCCCCCCTATCGATAATAATTCGTATTGTGGTTAATCAAGTTGGACATTGAAGTGTGGCTCCTCAGATGACGTAGAAGTCGTACTGGCCTCTCCCGAAATAGACGTAATCTGAACACCACTTCCTGGCCTGAAGGTCAGAGGAACAGCAGGCGGGGTAGGCCAGCCGTGATTTGGTCAGCTTGGCACATCTCTGGCAAAGGTCCAGGAGCTCGTCCTGCAGTACGAAGCATTCGTTAGAACCATCCGCTCTTTATTTTAAAGTAATCGTCTTATATGACGGGTGAAATTTTAGGTCGAAATAGTTTCTATGTATTTGTTAACTGAAATCTTAATGATGTCTGAACGAAATCCTCTGGCTTGAACTGTTATGGTGGAACAAAGAAACTCAATGAATCCTCTTCTTCCTCAATAAGCCCTTAAATTTCAAAATGGTAGGCTTTGGTATAGTCACCTGTAGTAATGCCAATGTATTTTTTTTATTACTATTTGTTTTATATCTATTTTGTGTTAAGTTTATATGTATTTAAGTATATACATTTATACTATTTTTTTTTGCCAATTGTCTTATGTGCTATAAATTTTGTAAAACTAGTTGTGTTGTATATGTTTCCGTGTATACGTGTATAAACATATGATAAAGTGTAAGAACACTTTATGATTTGTTTTAGGCTTTTTTACTGTGTTTTTTTTCTTTTATAATAGTGATACTAATGTAGTGCCAGCTATTCGGTCTCCGGGCAGTAGTATGTAAGCCCTGCTGTGTACCGGTATGATAGAGTAAGGGAAATGTTAGAGTAATCACTGGACATAGGCAAGTAACATCTTAAATCTTTAGCTGAGGAGCGTAAAGTAGGGGTTCCACGTGGCACTATGCTTTCAGGGTCTTGCTTATCGACACGACTCCCACGTCGTTTTTTTTCCTAAACCACCTTAAATACATTATGTTGGCCAGTCGTGTAGGGTGGTAGAGCCACGCAGCAGCTGTTGATTGGACCGGCTCCAACCGGGCAAGTGCCAAGATTTCACAGAAAATCGGCGTAAAGTAGTAGTGTTTGTGAGGTTAAAAAATTTCCACCTTAAAACCTGACAACGCATTTGTAATTCCTCGATGTTGCCATAGGTCCATGGGCACAGGCGATGGTTTAGGGTCAGATGAGCTACTTGCTCGTTTGCCTCCTAGTCCATAAAATAATAGTTACATATTAAACTTACGTCAGTATGGCATTCCGCGGACTCCGTTAAGACTCCACTGCCCGATGCCAGCCAAGGCGGTCTGGCGTTAGTATCTCGAACACTTAATACCAGAACGCACATGAATATGACTAAGCATGCTGTCGGTATTTTCTGCGAACAAAAGAGTACTATAAGTTCCTGTAGGAGCAGACTATTGTGATTGATGGACACCAGGGGATTTGAGAGTTCCAGCTCAACAGCATACACTAATTAGATTTCTGGGTTTTGGATTTACTAGGCTTAAATATAAATAGATTTAGCCGCGTGGTCAACGTCAAAGTCAAAATTCTTTATTCAAAATTAGATCGGCTTACAATCACTTTTTAACGTCTAATGATTCTACTACCTGTTCGGACAAAATGCCTCGATCTTGATAAGAATAGGCGAAACAAACTCACCGGGACCTTAACACTTATTTCTGTCGACACCGATTTTATGGTATTGTCCCGTTTTCCTGGCTAACATTCCGGTTTAAAAATCCCAACCTATGTTACTAATACTTTGTCTCTTTTTTAAAACAACGCTAACAATACTGTCAATATTTTGGGTTATAAGAGTGCTATACATACATGATAAATCTATGACTCAGACAGACACTCGGATCCAGAAAAATCTGAAGTTCATACAAATATCAGAACAAATGTTTGTATGAACTCCAGATTTTTCTGAATTTAGGTAGGTACTACGTTATTAAATCATCAAAATTCTTAATATTACGAATGTAATTCACGAACCATGAGCAATAAACATTATTTTGATCTCTCGCTCCCTCGCCGCTTGAAAAAGAGTAAAGACATTCGAGTCTGGCGTATAATAGCAAAAGTTTTTGGTGTTGAAGGCAAGGTTAACGTCGATAGCACAGTCTATTTGTGTCGATGAGGTATCGTTACGTAAACGAATTTATATTATAAACACGCTGCCAACATTTTCCTCGTGATAACTAACGAGCTATATACCAAAGTTCAATGGCGAAAAAACTAATACGCCGTCAAGTTAAATTTGGCAATAAGCATGAGCGATAATAAAATGTATAAAATATTTGGCAAACAAAAATTTAGAAAGACAATTGAATTCGTTCGTATTAAACGTAAGTCCCAGGCTAAGATTTCAGAAACAAAAATATTTTAAACAGACAACCGCAACAAAAAATTGAGTCGACAACGAAACTTATTTTTCACGCAGCTTGTACTGAAGAGAAGAATAGAGATCTTTTTAAATAACTGTGAGTGATTTAATGTGTTGGTGTGAATATTATATATTATTAAATTAAAAAAAAAACAAAAATAAACCTCATGGGTTATTTTTGTTTTTTTTTTGTTATTGAAATTCAGATCATATACACTGGTCGGACGAAAATAAATAATTGAAAAATTAACTGTAGCCGTCTCGCTATGTTCCGTGCCTGCGAATACTGGACGCATTCGAAATGTCGGGAAAAAACTAACTTAAAACGACGACAATTCGAAATCTCATTAATTTGTTTCATTTAGCAAAAATCATAAGACTTTTTCGATCGTTCTGTCATGAAGTTAAAAATTCGCTAAGATATGAATTATTCAAATGATCAAAGCTCTGTTTTTCCATAGTCGGGTGAAAGTTTGTGACATACTGATCGGTATTTATAATTCTATTAATCAAGTTTTTGTTATAAACTCTATGAGGACGGTGAATGATCTCATTATGATAGAGTCAACAATACTTTTGTAAAGGGTTAAGGGTTTTTTAACCGACTTAAGATTAGGTTCTCAATTCGACTGTATTTATTTTATATGTGTTACCGCATAACTTTTTACTGGGTTTACCGATTTAGATGATTCTTATTACATTTGAAAGCTGATGCTTGTCGTGTGGCCCTATACAAAATTATACAAATTTTTGCGAGATTTGACTAGTAGTTTTTGAGTTATCTTCCTCATTATACGTATTTTTATTGTAAATGGTATATCGCAAGGCTTCCTCAGAAGGTTAAGGTTCCGTCAGATATTCCATTCTGATTGCACTTTGTACTGCGAACATGTGCTGAGTAGGATTTACAAGAAGAAAAATTTTAACTATTCTTCTGTTGTGTACCTTGTCTGTGAAGGGAGACGCGGGCGGGAATAACATTTCATTCACGTCACTCACATAGATCTGTAGAAGTAAGTCAATAGGTTTCTCTTTATCAAGTGCACTATACTCGGCGAACGTTATCGAAATAGTAAATTAGCAACCTACATATCAATGCGACACGGGTGTAGGCAAACTAAGTGCAGAGGTTATAGTCGATATACCGTCGTTGGTTATCTGCTACTTATCTCAGCGATCGGAGAGACAAAATACTGTGCACGATGCGCAGTGTTTTGAATACACAACAATAACCGACCTCTTAGTAACGAATCCTACAAGCCACCGGCACCGACTTTTTACATGTCCATCTGACGTATGGACTCTTGCTTTTCAGGACCTCCGATTTGTAAGGCGTGTGCTTATACCACTACGCTAGATAACTGCCTCCGTGGCCTAGTGGTATAGGCCCGCGCTTTAAAAAAGGGAGGTCGTGGGTTCGAATCCCGCGGAGGACAATGACTTTGTGTTGTTGTTTCTTAGTTGGATTGGGGCATTACAGCCTGATCATCCGATTGCTTGAAAAGTAAGATGATCCTTGCGTCGGATGGGCATGTAAAAAGTCGGTCCCGGCTTCGTGTCGACGCCATCTAGAGGTGGCTTGGAGAAGTCGTTATTAAGACGTCAGTTTAATGTCACCGCCTCTGCGCCTACTTTCTCACCGGTCATGTCGGTTATCCGTCCCATCGGGCTATGAGAGTAAAAGGAAGAGTGAGTGCACCTGTGTCTGCGCAAACG
>DWHO01001082.1:0-16633 GCA_018247575.1 Eurytides lysithous rurik
CCCTTAAAGACTGGCAACGCATTTGAAAGTTCAGTAATGTTGCAAATGTCCATGGGCGGCGGTAATCGCTTACCATCAGGTGAATCGCTTGCTCGTTTGTCTTTCACCTGCTAGAAAATTTAAAATTTTGAAGAGTCAAATTATATTTTAACTGACTTCAAAAAAGGAGGTTCTCAATTTGCCTTTTTTTTTATGTGTACCTCATAATTTTTTACTAGATTTAGCGAGTTTTGACTAGTAGTTGAATCCTCCCTAATTATGCTTAATTTTGTTGTAAATGTTGTGTGCTTAAAACTAAGTAGGATTTATATGAAGTTGGTTAATACATTTCATAAAAAATTTAAATAATGTTCTTTTGTATACAATATGAGTAACAAGGTTTATTCCTTCATTTAACAAAGTAAGAGGCATACATAAACATCCAAGAAAAAGACAGTATGAGCAATAGTTTTCTAAGGCTGTAAATTTTTATCTAACCCTAATTAATTAAACATTTTAACCATTATTATATTGATAATTTGCAGTCCATTAAAAATATTAAATATAACCAAAGGCTTATATTTGTTACTTCAAATACACAGACAATTAAATACTACTACTAGACAAAAATCTTGTCCTAAATTGAAACTGTAAATTTTATATACAACAAGTTTTGATTATGAATAAAATGACCCAAAAAACATTGTCTGACTGTTTTTGGTGGTTGCATTTATCATACAGACATCATTTAATCTCCTTAGTACATATATAGTGTAGATATCTTAAAGACTAGTAGTTGAGATAGAATCAAAAATTAACTATATCTTAATTTTAAGGTATATAATAAACAGGCAATGTTGAAATAACTACAGTTATATCACAGAGTTGAGATAGCATATTCAGGAACCATTTGAAAATATTTTCATCTAGTTTAATGATACATTAAGTAGTTGATTTTAAATAACCACCTTTGAGTTTAAATTTATTTTTTATGAATTATGTAAAATCTTATTTACAATTATATCAACATTTAACATATTGGAAATTCAACTTAGGAATACTGCACAACCATTATTATTTATTTTAAAAATTGGTTTTTAATACTCCTCTTGTTGCAAAGCTCAACTTGCAATTTTTTTATTCAAGCTTATACACATTGTCTTATGGAGCAAAGACTTTCATGAGACGGTTATCTATATATTTCTGGACCTAACATATTTTGAAGTAGTTAAAAGTCCTATTATTACATTAAAATAATAAAATTACAATTTGTTTTCACAGTATATTACTTCCTTTTACTTTTTCATTGAAACTTAATTTTTATTTCAAAAAATTGTATTATCAAATTTAATATAAATTACAATAGATTTCAATTCAATTAATATATGAATAATGTGGCACAAATTTCGAACATTTAATTATGAACTAGGTACTTCCCATTTATATGTTCATACGGGAAACATGCGTGATCTTATCACTGAACATCTCATTGATAACGCGGACTGAATCACTGAACGTGAAATAATCGGCACACTGCCACACATTTTTCCGATAAAAGCACTGAAGTGTAATACTCACTTTTCTAATAAATGCCTTAAGCCTATAAGTACTATCGCCATCGGAATGGGATATAGAAGATGCCTGTGATCATTATACACCACAGTCTTATCAGGTCCTGGAGCAATATCGTCCCAAGTCGTATTCGGCGGCAGCCAAACATTTTCGTCCCAAAATATATCTAATAACGATCGCAACATTGTCAGTATTTTATTTCAAACAGAATTATGTCCACACTGTATTATCACAAAGTTTCACTTTCGAATTATTTAAAATAAATATAATATCGCTTCATAAATGCATCCAATTAAATATTACAGTCGAACGAAACGTCAAATTGGGGACCGACAGCAGAGATTTCACATAACGCACAACACTGTTTCGGTTGCACTCCAGTATTTATAATTTGATGTGCTCTTTGGTTACACTCCGCAAGATACAGCTTACATTCCGTTCATTATATGACAGCTCTACCGATTGTCGAATCGAGTCATAACGAAATATCGATTATGTATATTAATTAGGTCATTCCTAAATAAATGTACATCCTTACTATTAAAAATGAAATTATCAGCTCATTATAAATTCATGTGAAGGCCAATTTTATTCTAATTGAGTTATTAGATGGATTACCGATAGATTTGCTTATTTTCTTGCTTTCTTAAACCTCTTTTGTAAGTAGTGCATGGTGACCCTTTTCGTATCAGTCAATGCAGCTCGGGTACATTCTTTTTATCCTTGATCAGCCATCTGAGACCCTCCGGCAGTTCCGTTGATCATCCACCACAGTGATCCTGACCGACTTGATATTACTTGGACCGAGCAATTGTCTATGATAAAGTAATGACTTCTATAAAATGTTTAAGTTTTCTTTAGAATTACTATATTGATGATGGCTTAGATCACTAACCACCGAGATTGGACATCACTTCGAGATTGCTCTTTAGTATATGTCTGTTAGGTGTTAAATAAACTGAAGCCACCATTATCAACTGTTGGCCTATCGTAGAAATTGCGTACAGACGCTTCAATATTTGTAAGAGATAATTAAAAATTATGCAGTACCAAGACGACTTATGATCATTAGCGTAGTCTTCTTTCATCCGACTCTTTGGTTGCCCAACACTCAGATCCATACATGGTGACCGGTCTTATAAATTTTCCCTTAGTCCGTTCGTCTTTCCTTTAATTTACATAATTAAAGGAAAGGGAGTACTAGATCATTATCTCCTCATAATTATGACAAGTAAATATGATGATTCAAAAATGCTTGTAAAGGCCTACTTGAAAAAAATTATTTTGATTTAATTTGAACATTTGTTTTTTGGAAAATCGAACAGTTTACTTGCGATGTTCTGTCACTAATGTCAAATATCGTAAATGTTATGATCTTGTCATTTCAAATCAGATGATTATTTTGATAAGTTATGTCAGTGCGGTTAAAGTTTCTATTGGGTTTATTTAGGAAGTTTCTTCGATTTTAGTTTACGAAAATAGCGAGTAATGAAAAAAGTTACCTGTAATGTGAATCCATTGTGCAGATTATATAGCATTATTACAAAATAATGTTATTCTGCCCAACGTGCGCTAACATTTTAATGGTAGAAGAGCGGCCCGAATCGAGTGGACTCCGTTACGCATGTAACACGTGCCCTTATGTTTATAATATTGTAAAAACAATATCTTCTCGCACCTTTCCTAAATTAAAGGTACGGTATAAAATACACTTGAAATGTGTTCAAATCTTGCGTCATATTCCGTTCTAGAACTTATGTTAGTTTTATTTAAACATTTGATATAGTTCTATAAACTAATTTTTACATGTGCATTTGCACGTGTATTCATAACTTGGTTATTTTAATGTTTGCTTTGTGAATAGCACATTTATAGCATAACCTATAATGTTGCTTTTTGATATTTCAAACAGAATTTTATTTCAGGAACTTGACTATATTATGGGCGGTGCTGCTGCCTGGGAAAACGTTGACTCTACGGATGCAGTATGCCCTAAATGTGGACATGGCAGGGCATATTTCATGCAGCTACAAACTCGTTCAGCTGATGAACCTATGACAACTTTCTACCGCTGTTGTAACCACGAGTGTGCACACAACTGGCGTGATTAAATTGAACTATTTATTAATATAATAGGAGCATGAATATGATCAAAAGATTCAGTTTTGCTTATTATTTCAAAGATTTGGTATCCTTAGTCAGAAATAAAACGGTTTCAAGAAAGATGAAGATTAACAAAATGGCAGAAGTGATAAAATGTTCAGATCACAAAGCATATGCTAAAGCTGCAGCATCCTTAGCTGATGGACATGTGATTGCAGTGCCAACTGATACTATATACGGATTGGCTTGCAGCGCAAATTGCCCTCAGGCAATAAAGAAATTGTATGCAATTAAAGGTAGAGATTCTGCTAAACCAGTAGCAATTTGTGTTACTTACATTGAGGATGTTCGTAAATGGGGTAAAGCGGATCATCTTAATGATGATTTGCTATATACACTACTTCCTGGACCAGTAACAATTGTTTTAGACAAAACAAAATGGCTCAACAACCCATATCTGAATCCAAAAACAACTAAAATAGGTATACGGATACCCAACCATTTATTTATAAACAAAGTGACTAAGGTATTTGATCAACCCGTTGCATTGACCAGTGCTAACTTTAGTAATGAGCCTTCAACATTATCAGTAAAAGAATTTGAACATTTATATGGTCATTTGGGTGCAGTCTTTGATGGTGGAATATTGAGTGAAGGTTTAGAGCAAAATAGAACTGGTTCTACTGTCATAGATTTATCTAGCACAGGATACTATAAAATAATCCGTAAAGGTATATCTTCAGAGAAAGTAATAACAATCCTTGAGAACCATGGTTTGAGCAGTTTTGTAGACTAACTTTATATATTGTTGCATATGTTGAAGTACTATATAACAGAAATAAGAATTTTTAGTCCTTTAGTAACACTTAATGTATTATTATTGTAAGTGCAAAATTGTTGCAAAAATTATAAATATAAATTTAAAATTAGATAACCAGTTTTTTTATTGTTTGTTAAATATCACTGGCAACCCTATCAATAATTAGTATTAATTATGAGTAATGATTTTAATGTGAAGTTATATTACAAACATACAAATATTTTTAAATGATGTAACTATTTTATATATACTGTTAATAATACATATTAATGAGCTGATGTATTGACTGATTTCATACCCAAGATTTTGATATAAAAGCAGGGTAAAATTGTAATGTAATATACATCAATAACAGTCTGAAGAATTAAGTTGTAGCAAAATTATTAATCAAATATATAGCCTGAAAAATTATGGGGAAAGATCCTAAAATTGTAAAGAGAGTAAAGTTAATTAATAAGACAATAAATTCAGTGAAGAAAAATATCCGTGCATTATTGGCCATCCTACCCACTTTTATAATGTTTTAACTTAAATAATTTACATGTTGGTATATATTAATATATTTTTGTAAACATTCTGCATTATAAAATATTATTAATTACTTAATGTCCATTACTATATGTAAAGAGGAAAATTGTAATTTTAAACAAATTTATTTAAAATAGGAAAATATCATATAACATGAAAAAAAGACAATACAAATTAATATTGCTTGCAAATCTTAGATGCAATTTTAATTCAACTATATAGATGACAAAGTATTTAGGATGGTCCCTTACCAACTGGTTATATATGCTATGTTATGGGTTCAGTTCGGTTCTATGTGGTCATTTGTGCCTTTATACCCTCTAAGCAGCCAGCCAGTGTGGCTAACCACACCCTATGTGGGTCCCACTGCTGGCTATGTACATAAGTATACATTAACTGTAAATTATATTTTTTTATAACATACCTTCAACTCCAATGAAACAACAACAGATTTCACAATTTTATAATTGCCTTAATGTATGAACTTTTATTACAAACAATTACAAAATAGAACAAATAAATATGTAACATATAAGTTATAAGAAAGACAAATTAACTGACTATCAGACTATTTCTCATTTAATGTAATGCTAATCCTGTAGTTAAATCCATAATCCCCAAACATTTTATTCATTTTAAATAAATAATTACATATGATGAAAAACTATTTTATAGATATCTCAATTAAATGCCCAAAATCTTTCATTTTTAGAGTTATTTTTTTTTACTTTGGCCAAGTATATTTCCCATCAATTAAAAAGTGATAACATTTTGTAATGTGTACAATATTCTTTACTTTAAGATATATTATTAGTCTAAACAAATTATTATACATTTTTGATTATTTATCTAATAGTTAGTTCATAAATTACTACACAACATAGAGATTTACAAACCTATACTAAGAGGCCTCCTACTTTCCGGTAGTTTAGTTTCAAGCACTTGCCATCGTTCTGGTGGCCAGACGATGCAAATAGCTTTGGCAGTGATTAAACCGAGCGAAACCGGTCCAAAGGTGTTGCTATCTAATGTGTGACCAGTGTGATCGCCTTCTACCCAACAATGGCCTTCGGGCACCTTAACATACTGGTTTTTGTAACCCATTGTATTAACTACATCGCCTTGTAAAGCCACTACACGTTTAATGATCTTCTGGTTTGGGTTTTTCGGAGAGGACAATGATATAACATCACCTCTTTTGATGTCGTAGTCCCTAATTGCCCATCTTGATAGGAACACATAGTCTGTGTTAGTAGATTCCGGGTTTAGTGCGGGTTGCATAGAAATGCCTTCAACTTTAGCCACATATCCAACAGTATCTAGAAATGTTATACCGATGGGTACACCGAAAAGAATAGATCTACAAATACTTCTGAACGACATTAAACCAACTTTATAATTTTGAAACCACAAAATTTCAGCCTCATATTTTTTAATGATGATAAGTTTTTTACATATTTACTACACTTGGTTAAAAAAAGATCATATCAGCAAATTTTTGCTTGGTTAGACCGTTGCAGTAACAGATGTATTTTGTGGTAAGTGTCATTCACTTGGTCAAACGACAGGTTAGGTAAACAAAGGTATCGATTTTTTCGGTTGGCGATATTAAAATATACAACGGTATAACGTATTTATAAAGTGGTTGTTAACATTTATTATTATTATTTAAGGTTTTAAATATTTTTGTGTAATTTAATAATTTTAGAAAACTTATTTAGCTTTAGATTCTAAGTCGCTCAGCCTGATGCTATCTATGATCTTTCTATAAAACCAATTTACGTCACTAACTTTATATTTAGCACCCGTGTTATAGGAGGTCTTCCACAAGAATCAGAATTCTCGGCGACTCTATTCTCGCTATGCTATTCTTTAGGGATATCACAAAAACACATAAATTCGAGTTCAGGTGATAATGCTTTATAGGCGACTAATCAAAGACTATTTAGAGATACTTAGCCCTGTGAAATTCATTCCGTGAAAAGAATGATTTGACAAATATGCTTTTGATGTAAATGAGCTTATTACTTTTAGTACAAGACAGGTCTAAGAGAGATCTTTCAGAAGACTTTCTATTTAGTATGGAATTTTTTTTTTCAAATGGTGTTATTTAATCAAAAACTGAGGTACTCAAGAATAATTAAGCTTTATAGCTGAGGTAGGATAATAAAGGTTCTCCAAATATCTTAGGAAGTTGCTTGGGCGATAAATAGTGAAAAGATTTTACAGTTCATTAAGCTTTTCAATGTCTATATTTATATCCCCTTTCGAAGCGTCCGGGAAGAAACAGAAAGAGAGGAGCATATTGAAAATATTCAGCAGGATTTTTTTAGCATGGCACTAGTGTGTTAAGTTGCCCCTAGTGCGTGCCTACGCTTTGGTGCAGAGGGGCACCGGTGCGTTCCATACGAGATCCCGGAGCTCTTCTAAATGCACTGAGGGTGGCAGTGGGCAAAAGGCCCACATAACTCTGTCTTTACGCCAAAAGGCGAGGTATCTTTTTTCCCCCTCGTTAAAAAAACGGAAAAAGGATTTGGATTCTTTTTTATTTGATTGCTAATATTTTCGGAGCAAGAAGCTCAATGATGTCTTTAAACTTTAATGAATTCTAGGACTTCTTCCAGGATCACTAAATTAAGAGATTTACGCGTTATTGTTTTTATAGCATTAACAGGGTTGTGAATTAGCAGCAGAGATGTCACAATGTCATTATCGTGCTTAAGCTATATTGTTTCCAATAATGAACCAAAATGCCAAGGGTCTGCCCTTTGGAACGTTTTATATATTCTTTTCTGTATATGTTCTATTTATTTGTTGTAATATGTTTTTAGTCCTAATAAAATGGTTGCTTAATTCTGTATTTATAGTCGTATATCTTTTTTTTGCATTGTAAATGTAATATGTAATGTATGTAAAAATATTAAACAATGTATAAATTTATATACAATCGAACAATATTGATTGTTTTTGAATATTGGCAACTTTTATTAAACACAATATAAAAAATTCTATTTATAATTAAGCTATTAATAATTCAATATCTGAATAAAAAAGTGTTTAATATTTTTTTTTCAAAGAAATATGTATTACAATTATAAATCAAGCTTTTATTTTGATGCCAAAATATTGCTAGTGAATAAAAATTTCTAAAAAAAAATCTTTCTTTGTATTTGTTATTGCTATTCAAGAAGAGCTTAAAGCACACTGCTAGTTTGTCACGTCACTTAAAACTTACCAATGAATGACCATAGATTATAGAAACTCAGATTCGGTCTTTGCTTTATTACAAATACTCAAAAAAGTGTTGATGCTTTCTGTAGTAAATCACAACCACCACCAACCAAACAGAAATTTTAGACATTTTATATGTGTGTAGCAACTACAATATAACATAAAATTAAGTCAACAAACATAACTTTCAATTAGTTTAGACCTGAAAAACAATGTAGAAAGGATTGTCGACAGATGGAAGTGTCCCGTGTTGGAGAAAAACTTACAACCTGCATAATCAGCTGTCAGTGAGCAGGATCATCTGTCTCTGTAAATATAAAAGCTAAAACATTCGTGAAACTTTTCAGTTTCGTGTGGGTACGTAATGAATAATGTGTAAGTGATCACGGTACGATGTGACCCCGACACCACGTCTGCCGAGCTCCGATGTAGAGGCAGATATGGGATAATAACCTATCAAAGAAGCGAGATGTTCGCTATGGCTGGTCTCCCGTGAGGACAAGCGAGACAGATTTATTGGTCAAAACATCAGTAAACAGCAAAATATGTCCGGTGAGTTTCCCTTTACGGCGAAGATAGTCAGTCCAATCAAGTGCAATGAGAAGCCTTGGGATCTGTGGGTTAGTGAAATAGGGCACCTGTCGCCGCTCCGCGATGATGATGCCGGGGTGTTCACGACGCCGGCGGCCGTCGAGCCGAAGGGTGGCGCATCCGTGCGGCGAGTGCACGATGCTCATCCATATAAATTGGCGGATAGAGGACAAGCGCGGTATCGCCGCGCGGGACTCAACCGCCTCAAGTACGAGAGCATGAGCCTCCATGGACTTTTCCCTCAGATGGACAATTTAAATGCAGTTGTGTGTCATATGTGTGGAATGGTAGTGAAGTGTAGTGCAGCATATAGACATTTATTAGAATCACACTCAGGATGCGAACCTATACTCCTGCCTCCGCCACCAGCACCCACAGTGAAGCTCAAATCTACACCAAGCCGGAGCAGACACAAAAAGGAAGTGCCGCCACCACCTCTTCCTGCAGACTTTCTCCCAGTGAAGATGGACACGTCCCCAGCACAGAGTGCAACTACACCACTCTCTAGGGTAGTTCTGCCACAGACTGATATGCAATACTTAGATGAGGCGAGTACATCAGCTGCCGTAACAGGAGAAGTACAAGTTAGCATGGAAACGGGAGAGTTACCAGTTGTTAGTATACAGGACACAGAGGACTTGCCCCTTGGTGAAAATTTAACTGATGACATATTTGCAATAATGAACTCTGAAGGTATTCAGAGTGCCGATGACATCACAAATGCTGCAGACTGGAAAAACATAATCAGAGATATAGGAAATATGCAAGAGATTAATTTTCCTCAGACCACCGATACTGTGCAATCACAAGACTTATATACATCAGTAGATGCAAACTCACTTTATACAATAGCCGATACAGATTTATCTAGTTTACAATTTCCAACTAACACATCTCCTATGCTATCATCTGTGATAGATACAAATGTACTGAATGCTCAAGCTTTAAAACCGGTGGCGCCTAGCACACCGTCGACTAAGTCGCAATCGCGATCGAAAACGAGTAAATCGAAGTTTAACTTGCGAGAATACGATCCGAACAAGCACTGCGGAGTGGTGACCGCGGAGAACCCTAAACCTTGCACGAGGTCCTTGACGTGCAAAGCGCACGCACTGTCGTTGCGAAGGACAGTGGAGGGAAGGTCGAAACCCTTCGATACGCTCCTAGCGGAGCACAGGGCGTCGAGGGACGCGAACGCTTCCTTATCCACTACCGCACCAGTTTCCCTCCACGCGGCACCGGTCCAGCCATCACCTACTACGTCACTCAACCTCCCACCGCTCCTCGACACGAATCTAGACCTAAGCGTGCTCAACGGGCTGACCGCAGAGCAGCAGGTAAACGATATTTATGAGAGCTTGCTAAGCGTCGAGGACCCAAACTCCGTACTGCCCGACACGTCCAGTATAACGTCGCTCCTCAGCCAACCACTGCCACCGGGACCCTTCCTGCTGCCCGACGTAGCGGACCTGCCGACGGACGTTCCTATACTGAGTATAGCATCGCCCATCGAGGCAGTGCCGTCCGCGAAGGCGGACGAGACACCCGAGGGTCCCCCAACACTAGTTCCGAGCGACGTGTGCTGGTACTCATCGTGCCCCAGGCCGCTTGCGCTGTGCACCTACAACGCGTCCCACGCCGGCGGCGCCATCACCCTAGGCAAGAAATTCGCGACCGTCCGGAGTAACATCAAGTCCTCCCTGAGCCGGTCGAGCAAGTCGAGCGGGGCGTCGAATAATTATTATTACCAGAACGCGCTCTCGTTATCAAAAACAATGCATATGAACAACACCAGTAAGGCTAATAAGCCCGAAGTGCGCAAACTAATAGTGACGTGCAGTGCAACGAGTGGTGGCAAGGATGTGCAACAGACGTTGAGCGATCTCTTCGGTAGTGGGGACATGAGGCATACGTTAAATGGGCATTTAGCACATGTCGAGAGGAAACCCAGGTCAAGTTCTATAAAAAGCGCCAAGCGGCCGTCGTCAGCCGTACTGGACCTTGGTTTCTCTCTTGACCCTCTCCTCGCAGACGAGAAATGTTGAACTGCCGTATAAGCAATCACCGGTTGTGTAGTCATATATTTGTATATTTATTTTACTGTAAAGAATTGAATCACATTGTAAATGTAAATTAATCACGAATTTTTTCCCCAACGGAATTTAATGTTATGATAATGTTAAATCTCATTCTTTTGTCAAGAAGCGAACTAATGTTTGTATTATTTTGTATATTATTTATAAGAATTTTCTAAAGTCGTTCTCCGCTGCCTGTGGCGCGCATATTAGGGCAATTAAGTAATAGATTATGCAGAATGGTTGTATTTTTTCGAAATGACAAACTGTTAATCACTGTTGATACTGAAATAATACTGCGAAAAGGCCTAGGTTTAATGTTTAATGTGATGAAAATTTCCATGTAAAAATATAAATACTATAAAATAAGTCTATCCATAATAGTAAATCGCCTCCTTTTGAAAATAAAGGCAGATACCTCAATAACTGAAATGAATTGTTTTAATTAATTATGGGTTCACCCCAATGTGTCTATTAGGTGTTAAATCTCAAGTTATGAATTAGTTGAACAAATAATAATAATGGTGTTTATAATAGAAAAGTAAAACTGCACAATACATCACATATATTAAAGGCTTAAGAAACCAGCGTATTGGTTGTGAAATGTTATTTTGGTATAATTGTTTAGGTCAGTATCGGTTTTATATGTTTTGTAATATAATTAGTAAATACTCAATACCGCTTAGAATGAAGTTTGAAAAGGAAGAAGTCAACTTTGTGGTGCCATAATGTTTGTTTCATATTCATATTATATGTAAATTTTATTATGCAAAGAAAAGAAAAATGTCCTCAATTTTATTCCTCTATAAAGGCATGAGAATTTTTATTATATATTTTATACAATTCACACATTTATTGTAGATTTATTAATTGAGATTTACAGTAGCAAGAAGTGTAAAAGGGAGTCAATAGATTTGAAAAGTAAAAAATGTGTCCAAGTTCATTAAAATAAGCTCTATATAGTCCATTTGCTTGTTTTGACTCTTATCATGAATGCTATAGTTTATATAAAACATTTCTTGTTTTTGTTCAGCCTTATACTTTAAGTGTTATGGTAAGCTGTCAATACACACAAAGGTATTGTAGCATATTGTAAACCGTTAAAAAATTAAACTTCTAGCTACCCCTCAAACTGTACATCAGTATAAACTTTATACTATTATTAATGTCTAGTATAATTAGACTGCCTGCAGCTATTATTAGCCATTATATATTAGCCTAGATTTTAAGAGAGTTTTCCCGTTTTTCCCATATCTATGCCAATAATCATACTAAATCACTGCATTGTTGCGGCATTGTTTACCATGGTACTTAAAATACATCAGTTATCACAGCAAATGCCTAGGATTTTTAAACTGCCGATGGGGTGGACAGAGAAAACGTGTTAGGACGTAACCATACCGTAGTAACAGACAGATATGTAATACTGCCGTATAATAGACAGTACCAAACTTTTCAATCTAAAAAATAATTAATTGATAGAAGAAAAATAATTAATTTATAGAAGAACGTACCTGCGACCTTGATTCGTATGTAGCTTCCTACCCACTAATCCACTATGGGTTGATTGGAAGTACTGCATCTATCTGGGGGATTTTAACTCGAGTCGCTCGTGAAAATTAAAAATCAGTAAACGTGTCGAGAACGATATTTTAGAAACGGTACAAACTTACTAAGTTGTGTTAAATTAATTTTTTTTTTTAATTTTTCCAGTACAAAAGCGATAAATTTTGAATTAGCGGTAGCAAGCAGTGGGAAAGCTTGTCCCTAGCTTCTCGGTCCCTACTAAGATTTGTGATGTTAAGTTAGTATTTAGTCATGCCTTAGGATTCGATAGTTGGGTTCCTTTGTACTACATATCGAAGTTGATGAATTACAGTCGTTAAAAGAAACTATTTCTTTGAGATAATACGAGCTAGTCATCCATCTGGTAAGCGACGAATTTTTAATAACATTTTAATTTACATTTACGTTGCCAATGATATTTTGAATTGCATGCAGGTTCGATCCGCTTATTTGTGCGCTGCGGTCGTTATGCAGAGATATCATCATCATGTTTATCTAAATGCTTACTCATTACGCTGGCAACACTACTCTTCTAATGCTTTACAAATTACTGTGTCCCAACTTGCCAGTAAAGTAATTGACAATGCAGTGTTGGTGCCTTAGGTGGACTTCAAGAGTTCTATTATTTAAGACGACGCGAATTAAGAACTCGATAATTACTGAGTGAAGACAATAAAGAGTTATGGTGACTAGTTTTTTATGCGAGTACCATTGAAAAGAGCTTTAACGTCACGATTTTCAGTTTCTGACTTTTTTATTGCTTGATTTAAGGTGATAATTGAGTAATGGTATTTCATAAGCAAAACGTGTTTCAGAGCGGAAACGTTTCAACTTTCGTTTGATTTTTTTTTAATAACCGAAGGATAACGACGAAAACAACCCAGACTTGTCTCTGTTCGGAACAAATATTTACTCCATGCAGTTGACACGATTTTTTTTCGAGATGTAAATTACCACTTTGGGATTCGGCCCCTCGAAGCAATGAATTATTTATTACAATAAATTTAAGACCACCTCTCGTTCTATCTGGAAGACGCAGATTGTAAATATGACGGAGTGACACCGAATTGGCCAGTGAAGATGTTTATGTTATCGCAGTATAAGTTATGTGAATTGATTTTTATACATTGAAATACAACGGAGGCTGAATAGTCATAAGTTTTAACGCAACATTTGAAACTGATTTTGCGAGAGTTATGCAAACATCGGCGGTCAGAGTCGACCGCAGCCGCGCTGTCCGCGATATTGCGTGCAGTATCAATACATGATGTTGGCAACTTGTTAAGTAATTAATGTGAAAATAATAACGATGTGATTCTAAACCCAATTTACGTAGACGGATACGTTTATTTTAAAAAGACCTATGCTCCGAGATTTTAATGATATATATATATATTTATACGTATATATCCATATACGTATTAAGTTCAATTTGTCGTTTTGTTACACTAAAAGTGAACGCATTACGCACTCACGTTATCAATTCATGTATGCCGACATAATGTCTTTCTTGTAGAAGTCAGGGAGAAGGGAGGCAACAAACTTCAAAGGCGTTTTTTCCAGCTTAAAATTTTTGAGAAAAAGTAAGTCTGTCGGCGTATGATCTGGTGAGTAGGGTGGATAATGATAATCTGTTGTGCGATGTAAGGTCGCTATCTAGCAAACCAGTGGGGGCGAGCGATCAGCCAAAGCTGGTTGAAGCTACACAATCATTGTGTTCAGGTCCTCACAGTACACAAAAATCTTTTTACCAAACAGCACTTATATATATATATATATATGAAAACATCTCAGTTCGTAAAGAAGTTACCACCGGCTCGGAATACAGTTCTGCTGACAAACTCAACAGTTGCTCTTTTAAAATATCGTTACGATATGCTTTAACACAATAATATCCTATCCAACATCCGAGGAAATCAATCAAATTCCACGCTTTTTGGTCCACAAAAAGCTTTTGAACTTACTTACTTTATAATAAGATTTATGCAATAGATTACATCTAATTTTGGTTTTAAAACGCTCACGTGGTAGATCCAGGACATCTTGTGGAATTGAAAAACATGATTTGCAAAATGGCTGTGCCATTACTGCAGACAGTTATGGTTATGCCATTGGGTAAAAAGCTGTGACAAACATTCGTTCCTGTGTTAGTTAAGTAACGCAAATTTATGACGCGTTTGGCGCAATTGTTAAGTTATTGACTTCTGGCATCGCAGGTCGTGGGTTCGATTCTCAACCTGGGCGTTTGTCCGTGTGAAATTTATATATATAAAATGCCATTGTAACACAAAATATTTGTATATAACAAAAGAGGCAGCATTATTTTTAACAATAAAAAAAAGAAGTCCAATAAATATCCTAACGCATTCGTCGCTCTGGTGTTCTTTCAGTTCGTCTGGAAGCCATTTATCAAGCTTTTTAACCTTCCCAAATTGTAATGAGCAGTAATGGACCATTACTGCTCTGCAACTAACACCGAAAGGTGTGGTTAACTTAGTCGTAGATCGCTTTTAATTTACGTTTAGTACGTCCTGAGTTTCATACGTAATCTAATGTAGTGTGACATTGATGCTTTTAACCAACGCGGGTCTCTAAAGCTTCATTAGATCACTGAAACCGTGGAAATGCTATGGTTCCACGAGTTGGATGATTTTTATAGTGTTCGTATAAGTAGTTTATGTTGTGAGCCGTTGTAGTGCACTACATTGCCGCCATGATGAAACTTGTATTTCATAGTTTCTTAATTTTTACGTGTCCATATTAATAAAAGAAGATGCAAATGCGGAGAAAACGATAATCAATAAATAAAAGACTGAATTTAAAGAATTTCCGTATCGTTAAAATAAATTTCGTATGAATTTGAAATTCTCTATTAACTGTACATAAATTCCATCTCAAAGCTTTGTTAAAATTTATGATGGTAAATTTAAACAGTAAATTTAAAGAAATCGCAGCATAATGATTCTCGTGATGCGATTTGAAATGTGGTCAATGAATTTTTAACAAACTTTCCTCCGTTTTAACAAAAAGAAAGGTAACTTAAACGTAAAAGAAGTCTGAACTATTTACTTTTGTTAGTTTCGAAAAGGAGAGTGCCGCATGAAGCATTTTTTGTGGGTTGTTGTTTAATCAATTGTGAACGAGAATTAATCTTAACGGATTGTCATTAAATTGAATACCAAATCAATAGATTTTTATGTGGTAGTACTCTGCTAGCCCGGAGACTTTTACGGCTTCGTCGAAAGTGACCCATGAGCAAACGGTGTACAGAAAAAACAATGGATTTTCTAGTCAAAAGTTCTAATAATCTATAGCCATTAAACATTTCTATAGTCCATAGAGAAAAATATTAGAAAATGCTTTCTGAAAGACAGTGAATATTTCAGACATAGCCGTTGATTAACGCCGATAACCCTTAATTCGTCCGTCGTAATTTTTTTATTTAAGATTTATTGGAATATATTATTTTTTAAGCGAATGAATCAATGTATCGAGGCTGTTTTATATGATAATTATTGGTAAGTACTAACAGCTCACAAGACAAATCTGATCGCTTACTTTAATATTATGACTGATTTATTTCTTTCCACGGCTGTTATGCTGACTTTTTATATGGGTTTAAAAATGACATGAAACGAGCAAGTCATTTTACAAAAGTAATATTTTTTCCAAAATATTTTTATAATTTATTTTATTGATTTTAGGAATAGATTTTCACTTATTTATCTGGATGAATTTTTATCAGTCTGCCGCCAATTACATTTTATTTTTAATTTTATTTATCAAACACCGCATACATTAATGGCTGTAGGTAATATAACTAGTTGTGAGGCCGGGATTAAAACTGTACAGCGTGACTAAATGAGGTGTCAACAACATTTTAACGTGTATATGTGGGTCAGTTGTATGATGGAGCGCTTTCACCAAATTGCAATTAACCGTTGCGCGTTAAAATATCGCGCCGTATTCTGGTAGGTCGCTATTTGTCCATATCAGATAGCGTGATTATTCTCTTGTTTTTCGAATTGGCTAAACGGGATAAACGGTCACCGCCGCCCATGGACATTTGCAAATTACAGAACTTGCAAATGCGTTGCCAGCTTTTAAGGAGGGGAAGGGGTGAAAAAGGAAGTGAGAAGGAGTAAGGGGAAGGAGGTGAGGCGAGAAC
>DWHO01001083.1:0-16631 GCA_018247575.1 Eurytides lysithous rurik
ATATATATATATATATATATATATATATTCAGGTGATACAGCACATATAGCTACTGATATGGCAAAGTGTGTAAAAGCATATCGATATTATGGCTACTTAAATTTTTTAGGAGAGGAGATTCGTAGTTTAAATCATCACTAGTGTAGACATTACAAACAATACAGGCGCTTACAAAAGTACAATAAAAAAGGGAGCAAGATACACGCGCACGGCCCGCGGTGACCGACTAGGTTCACCGACCTTTGTCCGGTAGCCCGGCTACTTTTTAATCTGTGCCTATAATGTGTTTAATCTATATCTACAGTGTATTTCAATCTGTGATGGAGTTTGTTTGAATGGTGACGCTTTGCTTGTCTCTCTGTCGAGACCCTGGTATCGGATATTATAAAGTCTGTCTGTCTGTGTTCTGATGAGAATTATGTAATTAGCTCTGAAGAGTAAGTACATAGAGACAAAAATGCTTAGACCCAAGTCTATGTAACTTTTCACTACATAGTCTACACATATCTTAGCAAATAACTCCAATTCTGCGTAAAGGAAAAACAAACCATTATTATACAATATTCCTTTAAAATAGTTTATAATTATAATATAATTTGTTATAAAAAATTGGTGTACCGTATTGAAGTGTGTATTAAACCTAAACAGACGACTGATGTTTAAAAAACCATAAATATTTTCACTAGTTCTTCTTATTTTCTCAATGTTTATTATAATTAGTGGCATATAAGCCATCTTGTCAAAAAAAGTACCAGGGTAAGCAGTGTAGCGAATGGTACAAATACTTGTACTTTATCCGTGAGATGACCGGAAGCGCTCTTTTCGGCTTTTATCAATAACTTTGTGACATCTCTGTTGGTGGCTCCTGGTGCAACCAATCGTTTATAGTTTTATAATAAATCTAATAGTCTTCCAAATCATCAATAATCTCCAGCCATCAATAGACTTATACAAAATTTATTCAGTCAAGTCAATTACTCACTCGATTGATTATTTCCAATGCAAATACATTTACGAAATCCGAGTCCTTGCGTCACGGAGTACATTCAAATAAGTTAACAAAGATAAACTCGGAATCGTATCTAGACATAATCAATTAGGCTCAACCCGGCTCGCTTGTCAGTGATCGCCGCCATTAAACGTGATGATCATTTATCATTTGCACCATAATCACTGTACGGGGATATTCAGATTTGTGAACGTGTCAGAAAAAAAAATGGTCGAAACTCATTTCATATTCGGGAGCAGGGTAAGATCGTTTTTTTTAGTGTTAAATCCCAAACACTTTTACGACAGGTCGAATTATTTCTTAGCACGTCTTGGTTGTTTTTGATATTTTAATAGACTTTTTGTCGGTACAAGGGTTGGGAAACCCTACCTGCCAAGTGCATCCACAATGAACGGTACATATTCCTTTGTTCTGTATAATCGAGACTTGAGAGCGCTGTCACTTATAAATAGAATCTTCATGATAACGTAAAGTCACTTACACAAATTTGAAATACCACTTAAATTAACACTGAATAATTAGTGAAAAATTATATTTGAAAACATAATAGATCTTTACCTATGAAGTTGCTGTTACAATACTGTCAATCATGTAAAAAGGCAAAAAATTATTAAGTCAAAATGAATTTTACTTTAAATATATGAGATAAGCAATTCTTTGAAACACAGCCCGGACCCCTCGGTGGTCTTGGAAACCTTGTGGAACATCTTGGACATTATTCACTCACTCGGTCCGAGCCAATGAAAGCGCAGCTTTCAGATCGATGTTAACTTCGTTCAAAAAGGACAGTAAGCTGAGTCGAATAAACAGTCACTTCAACCTCAGAAACATGTTCTGAAGTTGAAGTGACTGTTTATTCGACTCAGACCCAAGAACGTACGCAGTGCCAAAATATCCTAGGACTCTTATATCTCCACCCGAATATCTCAACGCTGTGATTTTCAATTTGTATAAAAAATTATACAATTGGCACAGCGATATCTATTGTCCACAAAATCAAACTTTACCACGCGGTGCGAACTCTTTCGCCTTCAAACAAGCATAGAAAAACAACAACTCAAGTCTTGGTGAAAACCGCAGTTCGGAACCAAGAAGTTTTCGTGCCGTTCAGTAACGTGTTGCATGATGGTATCATAGGCACAATTATCGCTTATTAACGGGCGGGTGACTGACTCATTTTTAAATCTTAAAGAAACCACCGCCCTGGTCAAGCAGGCCTAGTCCTTACTGAAAAAGGTGGCAATACGTTTCTAGGAAACAGAGAATCATCAAATCATAATCCTACTTTTGCTGGCCAGTAAATTGCTATGCTTTTATTGTGCTTTATGATAAAGGAGTGACATAAAACTAATTAGTGGTCAGATCCAATGTCATATACACAAAATAGATCTCCCGTTTCTTAAGCTGGTGTAAGCACCAAAGGGGGCAGGCTGTCACCAAATCTGTAAATCAATTTCAGCCAGCGACAAGAGCATTAGCAAGCTACGGTACGGCAATGTACTTCGTTACCCCCCTCGTTAGATCTTCGACTGTAACGCGTCCGCTTTATTAACATCGCCCTACACTGCCCGAGATGTTGGACCCAACTTTAACAATGCAGACATGATTTTAAACGTTATTAGTTTCGCTCCAATGTTAGCTTTCTATTGAACGTTAACATATCGTCCGGTAAACCGACAATCCTTATACATTGTGACCTACGACTAACTGTCACAAACATCGGTCAACTTAAGATGATACCAGTAATATCTTTGAAAACATTGCCTACACTGCTTGCACACTACTTAGCTGTAAAATAACTGTCAAAATTGTAGTACTTTCTCATTTATTCAATTTTGCAAAAGATTCAAACAAACAATTCTATTCGTATTTATCTTTGACGATTCAGTAGATGTGACTCGCCATCTTAAAGTCTTCCAATAAATTCCAGTCTGATACAGCAAAATCTTTCAAAATCTTTACCAAAAAAAAAAATTGAGAAATAGACGAAAATTTCACACTAATTCCATCTAACTCTTAAACGTAAAACACGCGAGGTAACAAGAAGGGAGTGATTATATCCAACCGGTCCAGTTACAGACTGTGATGTCTTAGGGCTCGTGTCTCATGTCTCAGTTCTATTCTGGTCCGCAACAATAAACTGACGCGGCGATATTAGACGCGAGGCGGTCAACACGCTGGGCGAGCCTAAACGAACGATTTCTGGATTTCAGTTGGTAGATTACACAGCGGGGACATTATCATTATAAATTGATACTACTAGTTGACTTTGGCCTATCGTAGTATTTTAGCAGCGCAAGTCTTAGACTCTTTCTTTACTCGTTACTCTGCATTTGCTTAACCTTATCACTGCTATATATAGTTGCGCGGTACAAGGCCACGCAGAAACACTATCTTGGGAAGCGCAAGCTGTCATAATAAAGATAAAACACAACCAAATGTGAGTGCCGAAATAACCAGTTTACAGTTTGGCCAACGTCAAGTTAAGTTTTTATATTTGCTGTGATTTTGTTCAAGGTTCTACTTGTTTGTCTGCCATATATAGATATGATACGATGTTGAACACCCTGGTCATTTAAGTCTCTCAGCAAGAGAATTCTACCCGTTGACAAGTACTTTCAACAGGATCACCATAACTCCTATCACCCCTATCATATAGACGCTGTAGTTTCCGGCCTGTAGTTTATGTATATGGCCAAGCATAGTGGCCTGGCCTGGCTCCCGCAACGCTCAAATTAAAAAAAAAAATTCGGGAATTATGTGCTAATTAAGATTTATACATTTTACTCCTTAGTGGGCAAACCGGGCTTTTGGGCTTCTATGGTAGTACCGCCACTGGCCACGCACGGTATAGCTAACGCACGGCCTGCGTGATTACTAGACATAGATATCCATCTTACCTCTCCGAAAAATGAGAGCGCAGAGGTGGGCAGTTTTCAGGTCATGCAGTTCATTCCACAATGTAGCACTCTACTTTTTCATGGACATGCATGCCGCTTCCCATCAGATACACAATTTGCTCGAATTTATATAAGATATAAATTCGACTCACTTTATATCTTTAGACAGTTGAAGTCAGCAGAAATATTTGCTGTTGCTGAATCAGGCAAGGTGAAAAGAATTGTTACAAATCGACGAGATTAAAAAGTTTGTATTAAGGAAGTATACAGATTGCATAAACGGCGGAATTGTGTTAAGTGGTAACCTTACCAACTGCTGACTTTCGTTACGGGTTCAACAGTTTTGTCGATTCTGCCTGTTGTTTACGTTCGTGATTCTGCTGAGGAAATAAACTCTGCGGAGCAAAGATGTCATACTCTGATGTGAGATACGAAAAAAATAAAATAGAAAGAAATATATCTACACTTCCTTATACGTCCCCCGATGCTCCTCTTTACACAACCAAATTTAAACACTCGTCATCGAAGTGGCCACTCGAGCTCAAATATTGTCCATATGCGCACAATTCGTGTACACCGTGTACCGTGTACACAGCGCAACGGTACACCGTCGTAAATATATAATGGGAGCCCATCAATAGTCATTGTGTTTTTAATGCGGTATACGTTACCGATCGGATGCGATATCGAGACCGGCATGTTGGACAGCGAAAGGTGGATACGACATTTAAGCTAAAAAAATTTACTGTTCATTTGTGAACTCAATGGCCGTTTGACGCAAATGCTGAGCTATCAGCTTCTGAATCGCGGATGATGTGTTTGATTCTTACCTGCAACAAATATTTGTATGAAATACAGATTTGATCCAGATCGTTCGTCCTTGTAAAATTTATAATTTACATAAATGCTATTTCTATCTTACGACAAGGGCAGAGTTTTAAAGAAGGAAAAAAAATAAATCTGGTAAAGTAAAAGTACTAAATATCTCTATTTCAAGGGCAGCGTTTTAAAAAATGTAATAAATTAAACTGGTAAAAGTATTAATCGTGTGTTCAATTTTAATGCGATAAACAAAATTAAAACCGCAAATGGACACGTGTCTACACGTGCTTGTCTTGCAAATTTCTTCTTTTAACTCTCCTGCGGAACAGTGGCTTTATTCCAGTACGAGAACCGCCTTTTGGATAGATTTCTTTTATTTACTACCATCTACTGTAACATTAATGTAAATAAAAGAAATTTATTATGAACTAAAATGATTTTATCGTCCCGACAGTCGGTGATCATTGGTTCATGGTTATTTGTAAATTGCTTAAAGTCAGGAGTTTAATATTAGAATGAAATGCGATAAAATCTGTAAACCCTCATTATAACATTTGTCGATCGACATAAATGTCACGTTATTATTTATAATTTTTGCCGTTTATAACTTTTGTCCGCGGCTTGAAGTTGTGGATTTTGATTTCTGAAATATTTAATGATGGGATGGGTTTTAACTTATCTATACGTTCCTCTGTAATTTTAATTTGTCGATGATTAAATTCCCACCAACCTGAATTTATAGCATGTAGTTGACCCACTATTGTAAAATCAATAAAATTGAGTTGATCCACACGTTTCTAATACTACCAGTTAGTAGGCCGTGGATTTGTTTGGTCGACTTTAGAAATATTTTTATATATGTTTTGAACATTGCCTGTTTTGAATAATGATATTTAAATTGAATGTTTTCTCTGTTTATCTTGTTTATTATATGACGATATTTTTCCTTTACGATTGTAAAACTGCACAAGGTAAAGTTTTATTACCATAAACATTATTTTAACATTTTATTACAACATAAAACAAACTTACCTCATAATAACGTATTTCTTGATATACCACAAAACTATGGTACTACGTTGTTAAATAACAACGGACGAATAAGAAATAAAATCTTAAAAATAACTAAAAAACGGTTCATGCACTTTTCGATGACTTACAAGCGTTATAACTCTATTTAAAATAACTATATAATAATATCAAAAAGTATTCCATAATATTATAATAATAAATTTTACTTTGAACTTAATGTTGATATACAATTTATAAGCACCTGCACACATAAAAAATGCACTATATTCCCCCTCACGTCTCTTTACTTACATGAACTGACACAATTACGAAAAAAAAAACAATTTGGCACTGAACAAAAACGCAAGCCCCAATTTACCTTACATAGAGATTTTAACAATAGGATTAGCTTAGACAACAGGTGTTCACCTTTTATTATTATTACGATACATTAGTTTACGCATTAAAGTGAAAAAAAAAGGTAAGCCTTCGAATCAAAATCGGTACACGACAATGATTGCTTTACGTCGAAATGTAACACATCTGTAATTATTTCAAAGATTTATTAAAAGAAACTTTATCGTATTGCTTTAATGTCGATATTTGTTTGTTCGTTTTTATGTCGTAACGACCTTTTATTGTTGAGTCGCGTAGAGGTCGTTGGTACTCTGGGGAAACTAAAGCACAGGTGTCCAGCGTTCGGCCCGAACGAAAGAGACGGCTGAAGCCGATCGCCCAATGAGCGAAAAGGACGCAACCAAAATAAACGTTGAACTTGTTTACCGCCTTTTTTTCTTTTTTTTTCTCTCTCCCTAGCCTATGTTCGTGACGGATCTTTTTTTTATTTCTCGTTTCGTTTTGTTGCTCTCGGCCTCGGTCCTTTTGGATTATTCTGTGGCTTTTAGCTATATTTTAAACTATCTTCAACAATTAAATGTATATGTCGTTCATTATCTGCGACCGATACTGGGCCGGTTCTTTGTGCGATTTTTCAATTATACCCACTCGTAGTAAAAGTTATTTATTTCAACTTTGTAATTATTTGGATTCTATTGGCCGCAAGGAATGTTTCTTTGCCCGTTATTTTTTTTTATTAATCACTCGGCTTTAATTGTAAACGAGCAATATTTCACATCCAATGAGTCGTGGATAATTCGTTTTATGATCGACCAGGAATATTTTCTGCGCGAATGCAACAAAACTTACGTTGTTGCATTTATGCTGCGCATATTTCTCTCTCGACGATAATGAGAACAGAACTTTACTTTTTTACTAAATAAAAATTATTCATTATCCGTAGGTACTTTCTTTTATCAAAAACCACTAACAACGATTTAAACCTAAGTTATTAATAAATTTATCTTGTCTCGTACAAAATCTTCTTTTGTAGACTGCATATTAGGATTTTGTATGATTTTGACGTCTAGTAAGGTGTTGAGATTAAAATAATTATTCAGTATCATCACAATCTATCTATCACAACAATCTTTTTAAAAACTTCTTATTATTATATAATTTAGTCAAAAAAACGTGTGAAATAAAAAGTAACATATCATTCACTTAATGCCTGCTTTCTATAAAAACGTTATCTTCTTTGCTGGCTCTGACTGATGATGCTTTAAATAGCTTATAATGAATAATCATCATTCACAACAAATAAAAAAGAGATAACAATAATTTATATAACAAATTCGCTGCTACAATCATCCGAATTTTGATTTTCAAAACGTGAAAAATTGTGGATTACTTAAATATACTTATAAATATATTAAGATAAATAGACTGATATATTAAGTTGAACACTAAATTAATTATTTCGCGCAGCGTGAAACATTGTGAGTGCAGTTTAAAAATAATAATCAAGCATTAGCCCTATTATTTACGGATAAAAAAGAATTATGCCACCCTAATGATATTTTGGCGCGAAATCGTATTATTCTGGATTACCCTCGGTTACATTACTATATTATTTTGTCTCTGTTGTTCGGTTTCGGTTTCATTTTTTTTTTCACTTTTACACATTGATTTAGATATTTTCTATGCACGGGTAGATTTTGGTAATTTTTTAATTTCGAGGTTTTGGTAATTTTTTAATTTCGACATAAAACAACATTACAAAACAAGAATATCAAGAACTTACGTTACAAAAACGGTAACATTTAGGAAAAAAAACTTTTTTTTTTTCAAATGCTTAATCAAAATTTAAGAACCTTTTGTGATAATAACATTATGTAACTGTATATAGGTATTGTTTTAGGTAGTAACTCGATACAGGCGGTCGTTTTTAATTCAGTATACTTAAACTGAATTAAAATCCCAGTGCTGGTGCATATTGATTTGTTATTTGTAAGTTACAGTGCAATCTTGTGCATTTACCGTGTGCAATTAAAAGAAAAAAAGATATAAACGTTTTTCTAATATATTTTACCAAGTCCGTCAATCGACACTTGGACCAAATAACGAATTAATAAAAACACCTAAAGGAACTCGAATCTAAAATATATGTAAATAAACCGAAATAGAAACCAACTTAAAATAAATATAACAATACCTATAACAAAGTACATTCCCAATTTGATTTTACGAAGTTCATCTTCGGCCCATCTTCGAAGCAAATACAATAATAATAAAATTACTATGGGACCAATGTGTGATGCCCCTTAGATTAAGAATATTGTGTACATCGGTTGATTCTTGATGGAAATCTCGTGTAATATAGATACAGACAGAATACACACTGAATAAGAACGCTACCTTTTTTGAATAGGGTAAAAAGATAGAGCCTTAAGTTATCCCACTTACGGACGAACGCCTTAATTTCTCATCTTCCCTAATCTATACTAGTTGAATAACTACTGAATACTCAATAACTACTCTGTGTCTTTTAAAATTCTGTGAATGAATATTCACAGTATTTTAAAAGAAACACACATAGACAAATACAAAAAAAAGATTACCAACAAAAATAACCCACTAACACTAGTGATCGCCTAATGGTCGAATAAGAGCAAAAGTGAATGTCTTCAAAGGTATCTCTGTATTCGTTGAATAATATTGTTTTTTGACTGTGATGTTTATAATTTAACAAATCAAGTGTTTGACTTTAATACTACAAACGGAAACAATGAGGTATTCGCTTATTTAATTTGATATATTTTAGTGGAATACATAGAAACATTTTTGATTGCCGCAAATCTCTTTAATATAAAATATAAGTGACAAATTTCACCCTCTTCCATGAGTGCAATAGGCTGTAAAAGTGGTACAAGGTTTTCACTTCATTTATAGTAACCAACACTAATAGGAATCGTACGTTGAGCTCTTATTACACTTAATCGTCGAAGTCGATTTTTTGTAAAAATATACATATTGATCGAATAATCAATAATCGACATATTGATGATATTGGTGTCCGTTGGATTCCTTTACACGGCAACCATCTATTACTTTGTCATCTACAGATTAGACTACCAGTTTAAACTAGTCTATTGTTCTAGTATTTTTTTTTAATAGGAGGCAAACGCGCAAATGGCTCACCTGATGGTAAGCGATCAACACTGCCTATAAACGTTCGCAAGGTGGAAATAGGCTCTCTTGTTGAAGGACCGTAAGTCTAAAAGTATACATCCTATACCTCTGAAAGAAACAATCGCCGCTCGCAGTCTGAACAGTGACTTCGCGACGTGCGGCCGAAACAAACACAAATCAAATAGCAGCGTCAGACGAGAGAGCGCGTTCACACATACACACACACACACATAAGGCTTCGAGTAAAACCAGTAGCCGACCAGTTTAAACGTAACCGAACGGTAATAATATTGTTTCGTACGGACAGAAGGTGAATCGGTTGTGACACCGTAGAAAATACCGGCCTGTGACAGTTCAGGAACTATTTAGTTTAGGCTGACGAATCCTGTTATAAACGCGAAAGTGTACATCTTTGGTAACCACGCGGGAAAATTTGAATGAATTTATACAACAATTGGCACACTTTTAAACAATAATTGGAAGCTTATCTTACTTATAGAATACATTTATTCCGCTAAATGATCTTTAACAACTGTTAGTTTTTTAACCGACTTCAAAAAAGGAAGAGGTTCAAAATTCGACTGTTTTTTTTTTGTCCTCCTAACTTTTAAGTGAATAATTGCACTTCGTACTGCGAACGTGTGCTTAAAACTAAGTCGGTTAATACATTTTATAAAAAATTGAATTTTTTTTAGTCAAGCACGATGTACGAAGTCATACTTATTGATTGAAAGCTGCTCTCATCTCCTAAAGGTAAAAGAAAGTCTATTTTTATGTCCAATAAGTACGGCCCACCAGAATAAAGTAATACTTACACATTACTGTTTGGTGATAAAACACCCTATGCAGCCTCTATGAAAGAGGCCAGCGCCTTTTAAAGTTTCTTTTGCTGAGTATGTATCTATTAAAGTAAAAACAGGATTCTGCCCTAAGAATCCAGCAAGCTTGCGAACAACCTGTGGACATATAAATATTTTCATCGTTCACACATTTATTTATTTTTTTACATTTATGACAGAAAACAATGTTGACGAAGTCAATAGAAAAGCTGATTTCTTTACTTATTCACTTGACCATATAGAACAATGAGTAAGATAAAGAGTATTACATATTATTAATGTTGCTAAGCTAACCCGTAACATGGCAGTATAGTGAGTTTGCAGTTGGGATCAATCTATGAACAGTGGTTTTGGTTACCTCACATATTAGGAAGTGCAAAAACAAAGCAAATTCATGTCGATCCTTTGCCAGACGATGATACTTTTGCTGATTACCTAGTCTGGTGATGCAGCGCTAACAATTACAAATTGTTAAAGAAGAGCTTAGATAATCGCTGTTAATATTTATTAAGTACTGACGATGGGTGTCATTTGTACAGGAAATCATTATTTAGGTAGTCATCAATCCGACATTCAAATCATTAGAAAAGTATACAAGCTCTCTATCTCTTATCTGGACTGACGTTGATGCTTTTAGTCTATGCGACTTTATAAAGCTTCATCGGATCGCCGAATCCGTGGAAATGCTAGTTTCCACGAATTGGATATGCAAGCTCTACCATATTAAAAAAAAAGTCTGAACATTTCTTTGATTGGCAGATTATCGATATCGACTTAACAGACTTTGTTGTTCTTGCTCTAAGAATTATTGACAATGCTGTATAATCTTTTGTAAGTTTTAGTCTTTTTTTTTTATAATCTAAGCATTTTAATATAAGCGTTTTAATATAAATAATTAGAGGCAAATATTATCCGCTAGGCAAGACTGTACACTTTGATAGCACAAATTAAATTATTATTTTTTAGACATATTTGACAAATTAGTACGTACACCTTTGTAAGAAAGTGATGAATACATTTCATTACTTTTATAAGTTGCGGTTTTTACGACTAGTTTACTAAACGCTTTATTTTATGGCTTTTGTCCATCTTCTGGCAAAATTCTGGGGAAATAAAAAGAAATGTGGTTTACATAATTGTTATTTGACAAAGTCTTCGACTTATCAACTGTGTACAGTTAGATGGACGTAAAATAGATGCGTCAGTCTATCATTCTGCAATACCTTTTTCCCCCGATCCCATTACTGGTGCAAGTTTTAACTTAATGTAAATGGGAGCAGTTCCATTTTCCCGCCGTTCATTTTTTACCTACACCCTGCGGATGTGCCATTAAAACAGTTCTTTGGCCAAAGACATAATACTACCAAACTAATAGATATAAAGTTATAGTAAAAAAAGGAAAACAAAATAAAAACGATATTTTTTGAAAACCGTACAAGCGAATGTTGAGCCCGCGTCTCAAACACGTGGCACGAGACGAGAAAGAGAGAAAAATATAAACCCTTTAATTTATGCCACGATAGTGCATACACGTATCTCGACAAAATAAAATATCATCTCATTCTTTTTTGGGTCGCTGGCCGCGAGTGACGCGCTTTGTGCCCGCTGCATTATCGATATCTTTTATTTTTGTATCATTTCTCAATTCGAGATTATTTTTTTATTCACACATACAAAAATGGAATGGACGAAAATGTCCATTCACTCTTGTGTTGTTTCTGGCGACTTTATATTAACTAAATGATAGTTGTAAAGTAGATAGAAAAGATAGTTGATGAGTTATAAGATACAACTTTCTTTTATATCAAATCGAATCAATATATATTTATTCAAATTACAAGCAATTTTGAATCGTGATTTTTACATTTTATTTGTGAGAAAGCTACTGTCGGCTCGGAATACGATTCTGTTGAGAAGGGAAGGCGAGAAACTCAACAGTTGCTCTTTTAAAATACCGTTACAGTATGTTAAGCCTTGATACAGTGTAACGGCTATCCCATATATGAGTCAACCAGTTGAGATCCACGCATTTTGATCTATCAGAAACTTCTGAACAGGGTAACAAGTTTTAAGCAACAAAATGATCTTAATTTCAGTTTTAAAAGAGCCAAGTTGTAGATCTAAGATATTTTGTGGATGGTTATTAAGTATGCATATACCAAAGTCCATCAAGGATTTTTTTTACCCTTTGGAGACGAAATCGTGGTGTTACAAGCTTATTTTTATTTTTAGTACTCACTGTGTGTCTATCACTCATTTAGTTTTAATATATTTTTGATATATTTTTAATAAGCTTGTGCGTCAAGGCAAGATTGGCAAGCATTGTCAAGAATTTATAACCAATGTTAGTAGATATTTTGACTAATGTAGACTCAATTTAAACCTAGTTCGGTAGGAAAAACAACGAATTATCTAGAACTAGGCCCGTTTAGAAGAGAGAATTAAACTGCCGCCAATTTCTATCATCCCAATTTTTTTGTGAGATAAATTGACGAGAGAAACAACTCATGCGCCTGATGAAAAGCAAGAACCCACAATAGCGCACCGTTAAATAAACCCTTGGCCTGCGCTGTATTCCTCACCCAGAGAATTAAAATGTAATATCTCTAATGCAAGAATATAAAATGTTCTTTACATAATTTCTTATTTCTTGTCCATTTATAAGTAAAAAACATTATATACAATATAATAATGTGACTTCTTAAATTTGGGCAATAAGTTATTTGTACGTAGAACTTGTTTAACAAAAGATAATTGTTATAATCCGAGCTTAAGATTTGGCTTGGCCAGTTTTCGTATACAAAATTTTTTTTTCTTGATTGCTACTGGCAGCCAAGAAAAAATTTACTATAAAGAAAATAAAAATAATCGATACAGACAATGCACTCACTATTCCGAAGTGCGGAAGCCGCTCGTCGCCCACGCACCTTACGTCACAAATCACGCAACGGACTCATTTTATTGAGCGTCGTAAAAAGGAACCGCAGCGCTTTACTAACGAAATTGGTACGCGCGGACCGCAAATCGGTGTACCAAAATCGGTGCGTACCGAAATCTTCGAAAATAACACGCCACGAAACCCACAGCTACCTGAATTAGTCCCGATACGGGCCGGAACGTTCGCGTGCGCGGTAAAACTTTTCGGCGGGAAATCGGCGGCCATGTTTAATAACGCGTTGGACCACAGATGATTTATTCACTTATACGGGTACGAAAATAGGCTTATTTCTACATCGACCGCGAGGAGCAATCGTGAGGTAATGAAGAAGTTTAGGATTATTTTTTACATCGTAAAATAACACCTTCAACCTTATTAATATTATTATTCTGAGACTATGTATATTATTTTTAAAATTAAAATTGCTAGCGAAGCTGCTAACAAAGCTTATCAGTATATTATCATAGCAACACAACCCATATTAAATAACAGCACACGCTCAAGAAATGGGACACCTCGTTCAAGGAAATATCAACCACAATTCAGTGAAAGGTATGACCAGTTTCAGTCTCAGCCAGACTTTTACCTAATAATAGCTAAAAATAGTAATTACCTAAAAATAGTAATCGCTTGCCAATAACAACGCTGTAGTACTCAATATGTGAATCTCAACATTTCAATGCTCTCCTTGGTTCTCAAATCGCTTGTTATAAGATGGTGCATATCCATTCCCAGCATTTTTTTAAACATTGACATTTCAACCTAGACCTTTTAACAGTTGTAGCATCACGCGGAATGGGCCGGCTCGAACCGGATAAGAACCATGACCTCACCAAAAAATCGGCGTAAACTGGAAGTGTTTTAACTACCGTGTTTCATCCGGAAAGTGAGGTGACCGGTGGCCCTTCCCCCTCCCTCCCTCTCTCACTCCACTCTACCCTTTCCTCCATCCCCTCTCCCCTTCCGCCCCCTATCTCCTGTATCGTCCCTCTCACTCCTCCTCCCTCCCTCTTTCAAAAATTCTCCCCCTTAAAGGGTTTCAACGCATTTGCTAGTTCGTAATGTCCGGTGGGCGGCGGTGATCACTTCACGCTTGAGTCGTTACACAAAATGCGATCTTAATCAAATCAAATCATCTTTATTTGCAGAAATATCGTATATATAGTTCTTACTTGAAAATATATGTCATACATATTTCGCCTCATTGGCATGTAAAAGTTTCAACAAAATAAAAGAAAACAATAAAATTATATTATTAACCAAAAAACATAGTTTTAGTAAATATCTAATTAGAAATGCTTAATACAGTAATGTAAAAAAAAATGGAAATGGATTAATTCAACATTCATTCGTATAAGTTATAATATTAGTCAGTATATTGTCATTCAGTGTTTATCGTTTATAACTAAAAAATCTTGCAATGTATAAATAAAAACAATTCTGAATCAACCAGTTTGTTTCTAAATGAATTGGATGTCCGTTCACGAAATTCTCTTGGTATTTTATAATATAATTTACTACACATGATATAACAATTTTTTTCAAATAGTGCTGTCCTGCATTTTGGTATTCTTAGACGGACTTAACCTTCCATGATTGTAACAGTCAACAAATATCTTCTTTCTTACTTACATGATGGCTGCAGCTTGCACTACCGTAGGGCACACTGCCCAATGCAACATATGACAGATATCCAACTCGTAAAAAGCATTTCCACGGGTTTATAATGCCGCTCAGGCTAAAATCATCAATGTCTAATGTCTAACCTCGTATTTGCTAGTAATTCAACCGCCAACCAGTAATGTAATGCCCGATAATCTGAACCTCAAATCCGGCTCACGTTAATGACGTTTTAACAGAGCTGCACAAGATAGCAGACCTTTGTTTCAAACGTAACAAGTGGGCTGTCCCACTGTGGAACCGTTATACTTGTCATTGTGCGTGTTTCGTAATGACAGTGGCTTTAATAAAAAAAAAATAGTCTTTAAAATTCGTGTGATGGTTTATCGCTCGAATAATGATACATAGAAATAACAATAGAATACAATAATCATACATAGAAAATAAATAATAAAAAATGGGAAGATCTGTATTTGAGCATTGGTTTATTATTAGTCGTGCTGGATAGATTTCCATAAAATTTACTGTATTTGGACTATTGTTAATTAGTCGCACTGAACGAATTTCGATTTAAAATTTGCTTAAGTGCAGTGCCTATTTGACTCAGTCTGATGTCGTGGGGAAAAGCTAGTAAATATATATTCCTTTTTAGTGCCCTAAATATTCGTAATGAAAAACAACATTTCTTGGCATCATTCCCTTCATTGATTCATATTGGCTAACGAGAATTTAGAAACATTTTCACATCATAAATCAACTATATTTGATTTGAATAGTACCAAAAGATAAATAACAGACGTAATTAAAAATTAATAAATTTGTACCTTATGACTTTCATTAGTTAGTAAGTGTCTAAATGGAATATAGCATCTCCCATATAAAACCAATATTAATTAATGAAAAACTGTATTAACATCAAGCGCCATCCACTACAAATTAAAAAAAAAAATCTATTAGAACTTTAAGAGATGAATAAAAAGAATTTTATTAACGATTGAAAATTTGATCAAGATATATAAACATATATAACGGGAGAGTGTGAACTAATCGTAGGAGTAAAAAAGGCTGCATTTTTTAGGTTCGGACCTGATGAATAAAATTTTTCAAGACATGATACCTTTAGATGAAAATAAAATAGATATTATGACAGAACAAAACAAGCCTATACTTCCGCCGGTCTTATACCAGCTCTGCCGTAAAATACCTTTCAAAAGGATAACGGCGATGAGAAGATATTTAAACTAGTAACCTAAAATAGATGGAACTAACGAAAGCCTTGCAACTGGTTACAGTAACGGAATAATGCCCTTAACACAGTTCAGTACAGTTTAAGCATTCGTAGTTGAACTACGCCTTTCATCTCAAATGAATAATAGAGATTAGTAAAGACGATAAACCAAGGCTGCGCGAGAACCGACACGTGCTAAGTAAAAACCAGAACGGCTTTTAAAGAATTACCATTTAAATGGACGCGTAATACAGTGGCCGGTGGCTTTAACGACGAATTGTTAACGCCACCGTCGTCTGTTAAGGAAAGGGGACCGGTTCCGGGCGTAATTATGGCCGCTTTTGCCACACTAATGGATGTTTGTTCAGAATTATCCCAGCAAACGTCGCCCTGCCATTTTCGGTAGATATCTCTAGGACTACTGAACTGATGAAACTTCTTTTATTAGGAGATAAAATGACGAGGCGAGCAAGATGGTAAAGGACACTTTTGCTCAAAACAGCACAATGTCATATAGAATTTGTCTGGCTCAGCGCTACGTTTGTCAACTAATCTAAGATGATTTGATGACCCGTTTGGCGCAGTTGCTAAGCTTTTGGCTTCTGCGTCGCAGGTCGTGGGTTCGATTGCCGTCTGGAACAAATATTTGAACGATAAAATAATTGTTCCGGATCTGGGCGTTCTTTCTTTCTTCTTTCTCCTGCCCTTATCCCACTAGGTGGGGTCGGCACAACA
>DWHO01001084.1:0-16626 GCA_018247575.1 Eurytides lysithous rurik
TTTCCACGGATTAGGCGATCCGATGAAGCTTTACAGAGCCGCATAGGCTAAAAGCGTCAACGTCAGTCCAGATAAGATAAGAAGCTGTGTTTCATTCGCGCGACATACCTGTATGCAGTTGGAACTGAATGCGTCGATATGCGAGTCGTCGACGAAGTTGATCCCATAGAGGTTGATCACGCGCAGGTTGGGCGTCGCCGACTTCAACTTGTGGACGTTGATCACTTCGTAGATTTCCTCCTCCTCCTCTTCGATCTTCTCGTACGTGCCTGCGGGTCCGACCACCTCAGAACACTCAGACAAAACACCTTCTACATTCGGCGTATTTCGCAAATTGAAAAATTAAAACAACGTCCAATTCTAATGAAGAAGCCTATGGAATTCAAAAAACGAATTCTTCACTTTCCACATAGATTAATGAAAAAGAACATAAAATAAATCTTATCCTTTAGAGAAATTGCGTCAGTAGCAAGAAGGGCGTTTAATTTAAATTAACGCCATCTAGCGCTTCAATATTGCAACTATTAATGATCGTATTGTTGATTTCTACAAGAACATTGTTTATGATTATTTAACTATAACACAATGAATTTGCCGAAATATACCAAAACTTTTAGTATTAGTAGCAAAACCGCTGCGCAAGATTCTTTGTTACTTAAAGAAAACGGTTATATATGAATATTATCACTTAATTTTATTGATACTATCAATATGATATCAAAATAAATGAAGTCCTATATACAAAAACATTTAAACAATTATAAGAATAATTTCAATAATTTTTAAAGCATACTTATAGATGTATAATATACTCAGTTATTTTATATCAATTTGTACAGGGGGTGTAACTCAGTGGTAGAGTGTCTGCTTCGCATGCTGAAAGTCCTGGGTTCAAATCCCAGCTCCTCCACATGTTTCTTCTTTTTGATTTTTTAACTTTTTAATTTATAATTTGTTTTATTTCAATAACTTACACATATGAAACTATTCAAAAATTCACAAAACATGAATTTGTTTTTCTTATCTGGAACATACGGTTTTGTGATCATTGAAATAAATATAAACAGCAATAAACATATATTATATTTTTTTGTCCTTAAATTAAAATCACTTATTCCAGATGCCAATGAATTAACTCGATCACATTTTGATTTTGATTTCTGCTAAAAGCATTTCGGCGTGTGCGCATGATTTAACTGTATAATAAGAATTAATAAGCTTTAGTGTCGTCTTGAATACACTTTATGGTAAAAGGTACGTGTATATACTTAAGAAAAACACAATTTTGAAAATAGTTCTTAATCAATGAAAGGGTTTTTATATGACAAATTAATCCATCTATCCAACTTGGAACCACTTCACTTTGTAATTATAAAAAATAAATCAATAAAAAATAACATAATCATTAAAAACATTATAGCCTATTTAATTATTTTATTATATTTTAATTTAATTTTCTTAGCCGTACTAAATATATGTAATGATTTAATCTGCAATTAGGTATCGTTGATTCAATAACACGTAAGTTTATCACTGTAGTTTGAAATGTATAACTGTAAAAAATAGGTGTAGAAAATTATTGTCTTATATTCAAAAACACACGTACCTATTAAATGCAATATCTCCAGTCCATTAATGAAGTTGTATATCTTCCTCATGAACCCCTCCATGAAGATCACTTCAGACAGGCAGATGCAAAGGTATCTCAGCTTAGTAGGGAACGCCTGCATCTCCGAAAAGTCGTGCAGTTGCATGGCTGTAAATAGTTTGCTATTTCTTTATAACAGGAGCCCAATAGTGAGAACCATTTTATCTATTATGAATTTCCTTCATCACCCTAATTTAATACAGTTAGAATTGAATTGGAATAAAATTATAACTTTTATAACGATAAACATGTAATATATATGAAAAATATAAGAAGCAATATGGATTTTTTGTACATTTTACTTAACTAAGGAAAAATAAAAGCGTCACATTTTCACAAATACTTCGGACATCAATATTTTCTTAGAACACCGAGAAAAGTTACACAAGGATGTACTTATCCCTGCCAAAGAAAAAACATAATAGATAAGTATATATTTTTTTTATATATATTTTCTATACTACTATACTCTATATAGATATATTTTCTAAACTTTTACTGTTTTAGCATTTATAATTTCATTATTGAAAAGTTATATCTTAACATATTTTGCTGTAGATCTCTAAAAAGCACTGTGCATTCGTAAAAAACCTACCTGTACTAAAGTCTAAGAGCATGTGCGTCAAATTGGGACATTTTGCAGCAAGCTCGTGGAGGACTGTATGCGTGATCAACTCAATTGGCAACTCGATGTACCGTAGTGATGGGCCGAATCTTATTGATATTAAAGCCAGGAGCGATTCGAGCGACCCTGGAAATAACGAAAGGCTTATTAAAAAAAAAATATGTATCAAATTCAAATCGGCTTCAAATAAAACTAATAATGTCAATGAAATAAAACTAACACAATACACATTTCTTTTCGTCTTTTAGAAGGTATATCTTTAAAGCTTAAGGTCCAATCTATGTACGAATGTAATTAGTGTTGGCAACACTGAAGAAAGAGGGGTATAAAAAAGCACCGATGAATTCGTTCTCTTTGCCTGGCTCTCAAGATGGCAAACAAACTGAAGCGCTACTCGAATTATACTTTAACCCTAATTATAAATATATTGATTCGCTCATTAGTAATTGTATAATATCAATATGTATAATATAATAGAATAAGTTTAATTAATCATATGTTGTAATCAGTTACCTGTATTAATTCCCTTCATTGTTAAAATACTATGTAGCTAAACGAATATATAATGATTAATCAGGAATCACTCATCTTTGAGAGCCGATCTAAAATTATGAAAGAAGAGAATAACATGTTTCTTTTATTCTTTTTTCGTCTGATTCTATTTTAAATCTAATCTAACTGTAGATCATGCATACACTTCCCGACAGCTCTTCTTCCCTGTACTCAAAAGTCTATAACTCCCTGTACTCGAAAGTAAGTTAAAAACTTCAATTTCTTTAATAATGACCAATTAAACTTATAAAATGGTGTCAGATTTGTTTAAAGAAAATTATAATTTATATTATATTATAAATATTGTAAATTTATTCGTAATGTATGTTACATACGGACACCTGCCCGTATGACGTACATACCACATTCCAATCCTACTCTTGTTACACCAAGATTGTGAAATCGTGGCGAGAGAAGTATAATTTCGCTGACACTAGCAAGTTGTCTCCATGGGTACGGACACCTGACTGCATGACGCACATACCACATTGCCCGACAACGACCCTCAAGTTCCAGCAAGATCGCGGAATCATGGTGTGAGAACCATAATTTCGCTAACACCAGAAAACCGTCACTGTGGGAGAATCACACACCGACCAACACTCCTCGCTCGATCGCCGAAGCCAGAGGTTGTCATTCAGATTTAAGTAGTTTTGTAAGCTTTTAGTCAATAAAGATTGTGAAGGACGAAATCGCCTTTTTAAAAAAATTGTCGAGCGGCCACCTACGTAATTTGTGCGTAAAGTTACTTACATAATTAAAGAGTCATTGCAAAATGAACAACTGCGTTAATTAAAAAAAAACAGGCATTTTTTGAAATTAATTCTTAGGAAAAGCCGCATAATATATATTTCTGCCTTCGCAGAAAAGTAGGATGACCTCGTCGCACAATAATAGTGGGGAAAACCGATGGTAAGTAAAAACATGTGTTGTCTATGTATTACATTTATAATCTCTTTAAAATTGAATGCAACTTTAAGCCTACTAGCTATAGCTATTTATCGATGAGCAACTATGAAAACGTGTGTAAATAATGTTAGACGCACTGGCCACTTGTATTCAACTTTTTTTGCTTCAAAATTATTTTTTTTTCGCAACAAAAAGTTTCTGTTCTTATCTATGACCCATTTAGCATTCAAGTTCATTCACGGGCAGAAAAACACTATCATTAATATAAATACGCAGGAATATCTGTGACACCAGATATTTCGTACCAATATAATGCTATTGGATCTTTGTTAATTACTTACCGACATGGAGGCCGGAAATCTCCGGTCGCAGACTGACATGCGTCCAAAGGCGGGTGTCGTATGCCACCATCCTCCATCTTTTACAGACTGTCGCCATGCGACATATCTCACGGTGGCTCAGATAGGAAAATATATTCAGCAGCACTTTGTCCGGCAACTTCTCTATGGTCTGTAAAAAATTATATACAACATTAAAAAATACTCTATAATACTTTTTTAATAATATGTATCTGACATAGTTTGTCTATGAAAGTAGCTACAATTTACTTAAAACATTTCGGCCTAGCTTAAATAACGATGAAATTCCCTACGTTTGTCATTATACTTTATTGTTCTGTATCGTACACTTAGCGAAATGTTCTATATTTACCTAGTCTGGCCATAAGTTCTGTTACAAAGAAAATATCCAATAATTTCTGAAAAAAAAATATTTTATTTTAAAGTTTTACATGTGATTATATTAAATGTAGAGTAAAAAAGATACGTTAACGTACTAAACTAGTTATTCAAAGTGTCCACCCTTGGCTTTAACGCGCGCTTTTAAACGGTCGGGCCATTCGTCGATGGATTTACGAACGGCTTCCATTGGAAACTTGGTCACTGCTTCCTCCAAAGATTTCTTGAGTGACTCAATATTTGGTTGACGCTTAGAGCAGGCCATGTCCTCTAGCACAGACCACAATTTATAGTCCAAAGGGTTAAAGTCCGGACTAGCCGAAGGCCAATCATCAGCCTTTGTGAAGTCTGGAACATTTTGCTCAAGCCAAATTTGAGTAGTGCGCGCCTTATGACCCGGGGCTGAATACTGTTGGAATGTCCACACTTCGTTTATGAATAAGGTGTTGTTGAGAGGTTTAAATACCGCTTTTAACACGGTATCTTGATACACTTTGGCTGAAATTTTCACTCCTTTTTTTGCAAAAATGGAATTTTGTAACCCCTTGGTAGGAGACACCCCACCAAACCATGACGTATGCTGAATGATGGCCTCGCTAAACTTTGGCCACTACCTCGGAAGCTTCTTTAGAGCTTTGTGCATACACTCGATCATTTTTTATATTGTAGTGCTCCTCGATTGTAAAAATGTTTTCATCGGTAAAGATAATTTTTCTGTGTTTTTCGTCTGCGTATCGAAGTAACCGCTGTTTTGATCTTTCGACTCTCTTTTGTTTTAGTGCCTGATTTAAGGTATGTTCTGTGTATCTCCGGTAAGCCCCTAGACCAAAGTCTTGTTTGATAATCCGAGAAAGTGTCCTCAGTGGGATCCTCATTTCTCTGGAAAGGATTTTCTGCTTCCTTATGGGATTTCGACGAATTCTGCCTTGACTGCATTAACGGCCTGGTTTGTTCGAATAGACCGCGGTCGGACGGATCTCTCACGGTCATCAACAGACATGGTTTTAATGTACCTTTGGATGGTACGATACACAAACATTCGGCTAATCCCTAGTTTTTTCAATGTATCAAAAATGTCGGCTGGCTCCTTACCTACTTTGTACAGTGCAATTACTGCAATCCTATTCTCTTTAGTGCCCCACTCCATTTTTAAAACAAATAATTTCTAAACAAAAAACATACAATAATGGCGGGAAAGAAGTCTATTTTTTTATCGTAGAAGCTTATATTCGAAATTCAAATTGATGTTATTTTTTAAATGTATGTAAACAGCCAGTAGGCGCTAGAAGGCCTAAACGTAGTAACTGGCAAAACCAAAATTATTAACCACCAGATATACCAATCAACGTCATTTAATTTATTGATTTCAACGATGTCCATGTGTATTTATTAGTCCTCAACTTGATAAAATGATATAATTTACGTGTATGAATACCGCATGTTCATACTAAGTAGTCTTATAACATGGTCATTTTATAGTACCGCACGTGAACTAAATACACGCAAAAGATTGCATAAAAATTATTTTTTTGAATTGAAATAAATATTAATGACATGCATTAAAATTCATCAGATCGAATTCGGCTATTAATATGCTATACATATACATGCCAAGGGAAATAATCTACATCCCTCCGAAGAACTTTACCCTTCTCCTGTCGGGTAAAATAGCAGTAAGTTTTAACGCCAAATGTTAACGGTCGTTTAGATGATCATTAGACAAAGAAAAAGTATTAACATAGAATAACATATAAAATAAAGTCAGAACGAAGAGACATTTTAACGGAACCACTACTGAGAAGCCGCGATAAACGCTTGCAACGGACACCAAAGTCTAAATGAGACGAATGATTAAAAGGAAGTCAGATAGTGCGGGTCGGGTTAAGTGCGCGATTGAACATAAGTTAGGGCGCAGCTGCAACCGAATGCAATCCTGACTGCGGGACGTGCCCGATTTATTTAGAGTTCTCGTTGTATGTTGTATCGTTGAAATAGATTCCACTTTGTCCTCACACCCGTACGCCGAAAAGGAATCATTTTTATTCTGGCTACACCGCACGTAAATGATAACGGGAAAATGTTTGATTTAACAGAACAACTGAACGGCAACATTGCTCGGTTTGATTATCGTTGAATTTAAAGGTAAAATTTTATTATTCTGGTTTACTTCACAACTTATATACATTTTTTATATAAGCTTGTTTTTGTGTTAATGAATTATTTTTAATGACGAAGGTGTTAAACGAGCAGGCGCTTTTGTTGATTTGCGCAAGTGATTCCCGCGGTCCACGGTTTTGTTAACCCATTTAAGAATCAAAAGAAATAGTTCACACGTTCAACACAAATATAAATATCGATATTGATGTGTATTTGATAATATGTTACATACATTTAGTTATATTAAGCTTGTAGTGTTCATGTAATCAGAAAATATATAATGAAAACAAACTCTGCTCAACTCAATGTCTGTGTGCAAAATAATATGCCTCGGAAACATGCGGTAATTGCCTGCAGGCATACACATCAGAATCTTTCACTGAAATACACGTACATTATACATATTAATTTAATCTGAAATACGTCAGATGTGAGAGGGTTTAATGTTTCGTAGGTAAGAAAAAAAAAGTGTTCATAGGATACTCACTCAAAATCATGAATTAATTATTTATGCTATTATTAGAGCACGTATGCCCCCATAATAAGTGTAAATTCAGAAAGATTTATTTTAAAACCGATGAATATTATTAAGTTAACTAGCATTCATTTTTAAAATAGATGTATAGAGATATGTATTACACAATACATACCTTGTAGTTTATATGCAAGTTAGTGAACATTACAATGATGGAAATAGACGCTGGCATATCAACAAAGAACGTGCAGTTTATCGACTGTAATAAGGTCGGCAGTTTTAATTTAAGACAACGCTCCAACACAGAAACAGTTTGGTATTCAACTGTATTTTACGTTTCGAATGTACATGCAATGTATACATGACGTTAATATGTTTTAAAGAAAATATTTTCTTAAGCCCTTATTTCAAACGGACACCTTAATTAAATCAATTAGCGTCAAGCTAATCTATTGAAGACTTAAAATGTGATTATCAAAAAGGCCAGCTTGAACCATAAGCAACTCTCTGTGATAAAATTTAATGCGTCTGTTAAAAAAAAGTTTACGAGTATTAATTAGTTTTGATGGTGGTTAAAATAAATTTAATATTATAGTATTTCAGCTGTATGCACAAGTATTGATCAATTGTCGTCATATATGCGTAAGATAAAAATATCAAGCAAGTGGAAATGTTTACATTATACAATAATATGTAAAGAAATATATCGAAACGAAGCATTTATATCATAAATATCGTTGCCATTGCAGAAATACATTGGCTAAAATAAATCCATTAATAACAACAATTTATATGGGATATCATTTATATAATTTACCCGAAAAAACCGGCAAATCAGGACAAAAGCATAAATCACTTCCTAAGGATATTATTGTATGAATTAGTAACTAATACCTATCGAAGGGGAAGCGGAACTGTAATAATAGAAAAAAAATGACAGTGCATAATTACCAAGGTAATCAATCTCGTTTTTGACACTGAAGTCAAAACGATAAATTGGATAAAATTGAAGACAGTAAAAGCATAAATGTTAATTTAGCAACACCATTACCACGGGTTCGCTTCAGTTTCGTTGTAACGTCGTCTTATCGTTATTGCTCCGTTCGGATAATTTAAATGAATGCCAAAAGATTCGCTAAAAAAAAAAAACAATTGATATCGAGAATGTGTTGAATCGCTATTCGAAAATCAGAGGTTTATCATATTGGCAAGTGAAGAAGCGATGTCTGAGATATTTGCATTAAGGTTTATCCGTCGGCAGCAGTGCTTTTTTGCTCTAGGCGTCGTGTCACTGGGTCAGTGGGCCAGGAGGCCCCACCCTCACCTCTCGTGTACCTCTACCCCCTTACCTTCTCCAGCCGCGGGGCATAATCGCAAAGCCCGACAAGTCTGCTACGTCGATGGGCGGTATTTAAAAGCCGTCACAACACTAACATCATAAGTTTTGATTTATACAAGATACGCAAGCCGTCCGACAACGCTGGGCCCCTTTTGGATGTACACGTTTCGAGAAACCGTTACGGACACAGGCTTAATTCCTTTTTAATAACAGCGATCGTTCTCTCGACTATAACCGTTATTAATTGCTTTAAAATTATCAACTGTTAGATATAATTGACATCCGTTTTAAAAAATGTTCTTTGAGATTTTACAAGCGCCTCGCACCTATATTGGGACCGGCAATTGACCTAAATCTATAAGCGGATTTAGCCAATGAAACAAGTGACCACGATGCATGCTCAGATTTTTTTAAAGTGCGTACTTAGCAAATATTTTAAATAGTTATGTTGTTGTAGTTATCTTAACGATGATTTTTTTTATATTAATAGTTTCACGATTACAAAAACTGTAAACAAATTTGTGCGGTTTTCAAAAAAAACCTTACGAAAATTACTTAATCCTTCATTAATCAGAAAAAATATCGTAAAACATCATAAAAATACTTGGCACAAAAAAATTTAAGTTTTAATAAAAAAGATGTATAATTTTTTGGTTTAAATAAATAAAACCATAAAAACTTATCATGCACCTGATAGATTTTATATTATAAAAAAAATCTATGCGCTACGTACCTCTCCTACATGCACCACTATTTCCGAACGTTAATCATTCAAATAAAATCATCGAAGTATCGAATACTTGTCCTACTTTAACATGATATGAAATAGGACGTAGTGCTTGCATAAATAATATAGAATTGCAAACACCATAGGACCACACATAGTCCGTGAAAATAGTACGGAGAAAAACTCTAGACTCAGTACACATTCTTAGTATTATACTCGGTACTTTATTTATATTTATCATATACCTTTTTTAAATAGTCAATTTAAAAAACAATAAAGATAGATGACTATTAACACCTCCTTATTATAATAAAATAGGTACTATAATCAACTTTTAGAATAAATTGTCAGTTGTAATTAAGTTTCTTTAAACACTTTTCTTCCATTTTCTTGTTTTTTTCACAATTGTATTCCTTTTACTAGATATACGATAAAATTATGCCTGTCAGGCCGAACTTTGGCGAATATGTCATCGTGTGTTAGCAAGCGGCTCAATTGGATGAGGAAGTTCGCACATATAAGAGTGAAGAGTAACATAATAACTTACACGACAAAGTTTTCCTTGACTACGACGGAGAATTAGTGGGGGCAACATCAAGAAATATCTCGTCGTATGTTTTGTATGTCATAGATGAAGTTAAATACAACATTGGCTAAAACATGTAATTGAACAAGTGGATCAAACTGATGGATGAAACTAATTTCGGAATTATATCGCGTTTTAATTAATTTTAAATTTCGAAGTTTCGAACTATTTACAGAATCTATGGCCATTCGACAGACTGAGATGATTCCAATATCATAGGCAACGCTAACTTTATACTCAACATTTGCAATTATTTATTTTGGTGCAATTTACATCGTTTGAACCTATGGTTTCTCAAATATTGCAATGTTAATGTTTTGATATAACTTTATCAATAACAGGTACTCAAGAAGGCGGTGACGCACAAACATCTCAGTGTGAACTTGTTAATTTCATCACCATGACGCAATAAAACATTTGCAAACCGAGCAATAACAAGGATTACACAAGGTTTTTGCGTCAAAATACTTTTCTTAACCATGACCATTAATTGTGCAATCGTTATGGAACACCGAAAAGCCGTGAAATGCGAATAAAGCAGTTTCAAACGACAATTAGTTACACAACAGCGTAGCTTGTCTAAAAAATTTTATTAGTGAAGTTGACGAGGTAACCGGTTTTCTTCATATAACTATCTATATTCTCATTTATTTAACTACGGCCATCAGCAACATCTGGCTTTGTTTTTGCATTGTCAGCGATTATAAATTACACGTACACGTGAATCGATCAACAGGCAAGATGCAATAGTTATAATTTAAAATAAAAACCCGATTCTAACGAACTTTAGCTTAATTTTTACTTTTTTATTTAATTTAAAAAATTCCACGCACATTCGACGCACAAGATCCAATAACAATATCTTTGTATATCATTTGCAATTAAAATCATTAAAATTCGTTGACCATCGGCGGATGTATTGTGCAATATACATACAAAAAGATCAGACAAGTATTGAGATCCACCCACTTTTTAATGATTGAAGATAACAGTTAATAAAGGAGTATAGTTGAGTATGTATGTACATAAGTATTAAGAATATAATTGACCTATTACAATATAATATAATAGTAATAACTATTACCTAATAAAAGAAGTGTGATTGATAAGTGTGTAGTGTGAAGTGTGATATACGTACAAGTGCTACATAATAATTATTACCGAAGTACACGTCACACCTGGACCTAAGGCAATAACGGTTGTGTGTACGCATGGTTTTATATATGGTTCCGTTGTACTCAACTATTTTTATACTGTTACGATATAATAAATATGTGATAACATACAATAAATAAGCAGTAATAATAATTTACCCACTGAATAAAATTTATGTACAAAGTATGCCGAGGATTTATGTCTGTCTTTTATTAATGTTTTATTATTTCGCTTATTATTATAATCGTTTGCACGACAAATATGGCTTTTGTGTGCATTCTAAATACTTTAGTCGCATTCGGACATACCATTGGGTCCTTTAAAACGCCTAAAGTAACATTGTATTATTTATACCATACTAGGTTTGTGTCAAGGAAGCTATTGCTCGAGAAGAATTTGATACCGGGTATTCACCAGAGTAACATTAGTCAAACCTCGTATTCCAACTACAATTATTTCAAGCCATATTTATCGCTAGCATATACGTGACAAATTAATCGGTAATATTAATTACATGAATGACAGATTTTGCCTTTAACCTTTATATTAACAATTGTATTCGTAACCATTAAAAATATTGAGAGATTTGAAGGTAATTATTGTGAAGAATTTATTTATGGAAACAATATAATGAAAAGAAAATAATATCGATCGAGTTCCATACTCAGAAATTTCATTATTTAACGACATAAAAGACTACAGCATTGCTTTGTAGCAAGGCAGCCGCCACTAGCCAGTCATATTCTAAAATTCTTTTTTCATTATACCATTTATATAATACAAATTTATATTCGCCACAAACAGTTTTGCCTGTTACTGTCCTAACCTAAAGATATATAAACATCTATCTGCATGTGCAGTCCTTTTCAGGCACTTTCATTTAAAGGTTAACAAAACTGTGCTTACACATTACTGTTTCAGTGTAGAATAACTGTCAATGCAATGGCAACATCACAGCTGAGGAGGACTCAGTAAACGAGTCCTACCATTGTGGGGGATTATACTCGACTTTCATCCACACGCGCTCGCACATATACACACACACGCACACATGCATGCGGCTCGCACGCACGCACGCACACTTATTCTGTGGAGCATATACGAATCTGAATAACGCTATCTGGCTTACAATAACAGCCATTGAATAAGAATCTAATGAAAACCGGTAAACTTTGAATAAACAACCTGAAAGGAATAGTTTCATACAATTGTACTGATTTAGCTGGCATACAGAGACAGGGTTTATAATAAGAGTAAAGGGCAATGACACAATGGAGGGAACGTAAAGATTTTTAATTAACCGCATATAAACAAGGACGCTTTCAAAATTACCCGGCATTACTGGGTGGTAAAGTTTTATCTTTATCATGTTTTTAATTGGAGAAGTTACATATGATACAGAAAACATTTTTTTAGATAAATTTTTAAAAACTTTCATCGCTCCCTGGATTCAAACCTTCGTCATCCAAGTATCGCACCCAGACTAGACACTGAGCTAAGCGAACAACTCCCATCCGCGCGCAATTTTTCTACCCACTTTTTCTTTTTGCATTTTTCATTAGGATACAGATTAAAGACTACATATATTTTATTTCTAATAATAACTTAATAATACTACCATTATAGCATGTCAAAACATAGACATGTACGCGGCTTTACCATCATGGATACCAAGTTTTTTCTGTAGCTGACATTGTTTCGTATTTCGAAATGTACGACCTACAGCGAATCCGCAAAAGTTATGCTCCTAGCACTTCAACACCCGTACGCCCACTTTTCTCACCGCACCCGGAAACCTATCGCCGTTGGCAACACGTAATTGCATTTGCAAATGTTAATGTGTTGAACGGTGAGGGAGTAAGGATTTCGAACTGGTCTACATTGTAAGCGGGAGTATCTTGGTATTCATCGGACCGTGGTTCTTGTACTTGAAAATGAAACTTAATTAAATTTTTTTTAAATTAGTAGATTATATATAAAAGAGTACCTGAAAGAAAAGTACAGAATGAAGGAAGCTACAGTCAAAGAGAAGGCTCTATTATACAGCAACTGCACTTCACATATAGATTATTTTTCGTCTAGATCCAAAAAATTTCTATGTGAAATGAGTTTTCTACATGTTTGTCGTGTCACATATTTTTTTTTTAAAAAGATGCAGGATTTAAATTATTTTGTTTCATCGTTGAACACATGAAAACTTTCAAAACTCACTCATTTAATAACATATTCTTTAAAAATAAATACCATATGATAATTTCGTGAATAAGCGGCGGAACAATTACAGGAGCAAAGGTAAATGTTCGAGACACATTAAAGTCGGCTTCTAGTTTAAGAGTTATTAGAAACAGGATCACAATGGATTTCGTGCTTCCTGTTTCGGAACAATCACGACCCCACGGTTAAGAAGGAAAGTCCCCTAGGATTACGCGATTGTTAAATTGTCCCTGAAGGTTTAAAACTTTGCCATTGTGCTGTGTCGTAACTTGTGGTGTATGAATTTCAGTAAATTCTGTAGCATTATAGATAACTATTGTAAAAAGCTGGGTCATCCGATGGTAAATGTCATCCCGTTCATCAATAATAAAAATAATGAAATCAGTTTATTACCTTCTTACAAAAAATAACAACTACATTCTTCAGAGACAAGAGAGAGCAAGATTTTTAAATGTTTTAACTATTATAAAGACAATAAGAGTCCGAGCAGCGTTAGTTTCAACTTTTTTCTAACTTCCTAAGGTGTTATGCGGGAGTTTTATAGCGTTGGCCTACCAAGCGAGAAGTAAGGTTTTATGTTGTCGTATATTAAAGTATTTAAAAAGACATATAACTATATAATAAGAAGGAATAATTACTTTTTAAAAATCATGACGCTTGCGCGTGTGTGCGCTTGCGTATGTTTACTACTACTATTATTATACCTATTTATTTTCTGTTACGCTAGCTATGTCAGCTGTGTGTCTGAACACTAAGAGAGTAATGCCAATTTTCTCATTTACCAGACGAAAACCAAATGAGGAACTTATGCAGCATCTGTTATGTAAGCCTATTTATTGCTTTACACGGTAGAAATGCGGCGCGACTTTTTTTACCTCCGACGGAACGGAGAAGGTAATGTATGCCTTTAGGGTGAGAGATTGTTTGTGTGTGCAAACGTATGTTCCCATTTATCTACAAAACGGTTTGACCGATTTAGTTTAGGTTTTCTTCAATAGATTCGCGATTTTTTGGAGATGATTTATGGGTCCTTAAATAAGGGTTATGGTGTTAACTAATAGAATTGAGACAAACAATGATTATTTTATCGCTAGAGTTTTCGCGCAGTTTTTCCTGCGTGAATTTTCCTTTATTTTAATTCATGCTGTGATAACCCATATATATCAACATCTCACAAACTTAATCCATACCATGTTTCGTGATAAATCTATCATATTAGTAAGATGGATACAAAATCAAATTACAAAACAAACTCGCAGAGCAAGCTCGTAACCGTAAATTGAATTCCAAAATCAATTGTACTGCAATCAATTCGAGACAAATGCAACTAACGAACCCAGCGTTGTCTACATAGGATGGGTATTCGATTAATCGAAGCCAGAGGAGAGAACGTTGCACGGCGAACAAATAAATTTAATTAAGCAGTTCGTACAAATCGAAAGGACTTCGCTTCTTCTCTAAAAGCACGAAACAAGCTGGTGCAAAGGAAAACCCAAAGGGAACCCAATTACTTAGCAATTAGTTGGGTATTGTACCCAAATTGTATTTGATGTTCTAGTCGAAGTGAGCATACATACCTGCGTATTCTAACAATGGAACGACTTCATTTCATTTATCGACTAACAATTTAAAACAGTTTAGGAGAAACATCCTAATGTTCAAACTAAATTTATAAATCCTAATCCATCCGCCTGCAATTTGAGTTTAAATATTATATTAAAATAAAAAAGGAAAAACGACATCGGTTAAGAGAAGATACCGCATAACATAAATACAAAAAAAATATAATTTCAGTCGAATTATGAAATCTCGCCCATTTAAAGATGTTAAAATTAAAATTAACTCATGAAATTAATGTAATAAAATGTTTCTAAGACGTCTCAAAACTAACCCTTTTACGGTAGCCACGCAGCTATTCTCGCTGCTGGACGGGCCGGCTCGAACCGGGTTAGTACTACGGCCTCACAGAAAATCGGTGCAGTGGAAGTGTTTTTGCTTCCACGTTTCTTCCGGTGAGTGAGGTGGCCAGTAGCCCATCCCCCTCCTTGCCCTTTCTCCCACCCTCCGTACCCGTCCTCTCTCTTCCTCCATACCCTCTCCCCTCCTCCCTTCCTCATGCAAAAATTCCCCCCTTAAATAATTACACTACAATGCACTGTAAATAAAGACTACAATGCACCCAATTTGTTTTTCCAATATGTCTACGAAAAAGCGGGAAGTTGAGCGGTCGTCAACAGTTAAAAATGAGCAAGAGCTAACGCAACGCAATAGCGCGAACTATAATATGAATAATAAACAAAAAACGAATAACTCAAATAGTACCATCGATATTGAATCCTCAACACAAAGCGGCGTCAACAGTATATGGGCATTATTCAATAAACGAACAATATAAACAATGATGGGACGCTGCGATGCGAGCTAATTGATAAACTATGTACGTACGTGACCTGACAAATTTGTATCGCGACTGTTGTTCCAATTAAATCCATTGGTTCGATCCCTCAATGTCTGCACAATGTGTAGTCACGGTGCAGTCCTCTTAAATAGAATAATGGACTTTGTTACCGATTATACGTATTGCAGCGTACAAATGGACAGCGAAGTCACATAAAATATTTTAAAGAATACCATTAAGGCCTTGCGTCTTAACGCCTTCGTGGTCTAGTGATATCGGTCCGCACATAACATAATCAAAGGCGTGGGCACTTATATTTGGCGGACACCGCCGCCTTATTATTGTTTCTTAGTTGAATTAGGGAGTTATGTGCTTATTCCGATTTCATTGTCTAACAAGTATGACGCTAACTAGTAAAAAGCGTCGAAAACCGCTATAAGTCGTCCCCGGCTACTTGTAAGGTTGGTTTAATATTCACCGCCTCTACGCCTATGTCTCTCCGATGTTGCTGAGTATCTTATCGGACTATAAGAGTGATATTCTTTTAGAAACTGAATCTGGTGACTGGGTTTTCACCAGATTAAATTTTACATTTTTCAGCAAAGCCAATTTGTTTTATACTGATATGGCGCGAGAGACATCCGCGTGTTGCTTGCTTTTATGCATACAACTTACACGTAACTTTTATAAACATTAAAAATAATATAATACTCCACCAGTCTTCAGGCTTTTTACCTATTCTGTTCTACATTGATTATATAAGTTTCTTTATAGAAATGCATGTATTCATTTCATAATGAAATTTCCATTTACAGTCTAGCACTTAGTTAATTAACATAAAAATTGCAATTGAGCAATTAACAATTTCACGTTGCTTAATTGCAGCGAAATTAAAGACGAGACGACGGTCTGTGAGCAACCACTGTTCGTTAATAGATTCAGTATAGCAAAATTTAAACTTTATACAATAAAGTAAAAGTAACCGAAAGCTGCAAGCCATATTTCATAAAATATAAAATACTGACAGTGCCGTCATTGTACATTTACGAAACAGCCATGTTTGTTAAAAATAACATTATACTATTTCCAAAGATATGCCAAGAA